>PVJL010003327.1:0-161233 GCA_004026885.1 Lyroderma lyra
ATTCATTATAGCCAAAAAGTAAAAACAAACCATATGTCCTCCACCTGACAAACAGATAAATCAAATTATATCATCCATAAAAAGGGATGATGTGCTACTACATGTTACAACATGGATGAACCCTGAAGACAAGTTAAAGAGGTCAGACACGGAAGTCCCCATAGCTCACAATTCCATTTGAAACGTCCAAAATAGACAAATACGTAGAAACTGAAAGTAAGTTAGTGGTCGTCAAGGACTAGGGCGTGGAGAGAGTAGGTAATGACAACTGGTGGTTTCTTTTTAGGGTAATAAAAATATTCTAAAATTAGATAGGGCTGATGGTTGCAGAACTCTGAATAAACTAAAAACCACAAAATTGTATAATATAGGAGACTTAATTTTATGGTATAAGAATTATATCTCAATAAAGCTATTATTTTAAAAAGCACTTATGCAAACTCAGTCTTACTGTTACAGTCACTTTCATCAAAAGTAATAAAGAAATACGTAAAACACCCAGGAGTTTAGATAGCTGGAATTAAGAACTTAGACTTTGGAATCAAACTAATTGGAAACTCGGTTCCATCACATAGAAACTGTGTGACTGGACAAATCACGTAACTTCTTCCACTTCTTAGTCATCTGTATCTATCAGAGATAAATGAGAAAATGGAGAAAAAAGTCTTAAGCTAAGTGCCTGAGAAATGGATGTTAGATACTATTATTACTTCTGGCAGGTAGACTGTGTCAAGGTGATGACTCTGACCCTTAAGGTTCTTACAATCTTAAAGCAGATTTTATGTGGTTGATATAAATCAGGCCAGACTTTTTCAGGGCAAGGGCTACTTTTCCAAGTGTCACTGCCCATTAGCTATTTACTTTATTGCTTGGCTATCAACTAGTGAACCATCGGTGACATTTTACCTAGCCCTGATACAGAATATCACATTTAAATTCCTTTAGTGAACACATATTATTAATTATGTATAGGGCATTGAAGATGAAAATATTTAAAGTCAGTATTGTATAGTTGCATTTGTTTGGTAAAATTAAAACATATAGAAAAAAATCTCTGTGGCTTATACATATGAAGGGTTTTAAGACAACATTAATATGGGTATATGTTTGATATTTGCAAAGCTCACATCACCTTTTCTTCCTTACACTAGCCTACCTCCATGGACATTTCCTATTATTAATGAACAAGGCAATTAAGGGATCTTTCTTTCAGCAGCACAGCTTCCTCCTAAATTTCCGGGTGGAGCTACAATATTGTCCTAGGATTCTGTCATCACAGAGATCTAACAGCATCCCTCTAGGTCCAGGTGTTTCCCAGATAAACTTTTTCTTACAAATGTTAAAAATTTTTTATTGCAAAATATTTTTGGATAAAGTAAAAATAACATACAAAGAGTATTTGTAAATTTAAAGAATTTTTACCAAGTTCTTAATTTTTAGTTTCTTTCTGAGATAGTGAGGGCAGGACTCAGTGAACATTCCCTTTGTTTTGATTTGCACGACTGAGGACATTTAGGGTGGTCCATCTGCGTGGTCTCTAGGTGTAATTCAGGTCCTACAGTGTATGTTTTCTGATGTTAAGAAAGTATTTTCTCTCTTTGAGGACCTCAAGACTAGGTGACACTTGAAGCCACTAGGTATATTCATTACAAGAACTAAGACACAAGAAATATCCTGAGTACTACCACTAATGACATCTTGAATAAAAAGATAGCAAGACGTAAATTTACAAAGTTCCATTTTAAAAACATAATTCTGAGGACTTTTTTAGTTTTAAAAGTCTACTCCTATTTAATGGCATTGACAGGTGAAAAAGAGATCAATATTAAGATAATATAGTCAAAGGTAAGAGAAAGACAACTTATCACAAATTTGTAATTATTGTTATCATTATTACTATTACTGATGACTGAGGACATTATTGCTAAAACCAGGCTTTGGCTTTCAAGGCAATTATAGGTATTTATTTTAGCTATGATTTAGATAATAAAAATGCACATTCACATTTGCAAAGTGCTTTGGCAACAGGAAGTACTGTGGGAGCCTAAAATGGCATATTAGTGACTGAACACATTCCTGCCAAAATTCATATGATAAAGCCCTGACTGTTAGTACTTTAGAATATAAAATAGAGTTTTTAAAGAAGTAATTAAGTTAAAAGGATGTGATTAGGGTGGACCCAAATTCAATCTGACAGGTGTCTTTATATGAAGAGGAAATGTGGAGACACAAAGAGACACCAGGGATGAAGCCCACAGAGGAAAGGCCACGTGAGGACGTGCTGAGAAGACAGACATCCTCAAGCCAAGAGGAGGGCCTCAGAATAAACAAAACCTGCCAACACCTGGATCTTGTACTTCTGGCCTCCAGAATGTGAGAAAGCCACTGTGTCTGGTATTTTGTTACGGCAGCCCAAGCAGAAAATATGGAGTACTTTGTGGAATTTCAGTCAAAGGAAAGGAAACACCCAGGCGTGCCAGCATGGGACAGCATTGGACAGGCTGGGAATCAAACATTAGGCAAGAACTGTAAGTAAATAACCTGGAGAGGTAGCGAGGGCCTGGTACTAAAGGGACTTTTATAGTATGCTTAGATGTTTTAAGTTCTTATATATAGAATCTAAAGCCACTGAGTTAGAATTCTAGTTTTTTATTTTTATAATGCTTACAGTTTTTGTTATAGGAACTGAGCTCATGTTCAAGAAGTGTGGCAAATTATTAAACATAAATACAAGATAAACACGCTAAAAATTTTCTCAGCCAGAAGGAACCATTTTAGTGAATATATCTTTAAAAAAAAATCAGAGTATTACAAAATTCACATTCCAAAATGATACTGATTTCTTAAGATAATTTAACTGTGTTATAAAATAAGTAACTAGAACAGAGATAAATAGTATTTTAACAGGTTAAATGTAAAATTATTTAATGACATTTTCAACTCTCTTAATTGACTAGCAAGTTGACAAAATCAAAATATTTAAAATAAAAATCAAAACAGATCAAAACTATTTTCTCTTTAGCAGTCAAATATTTATTTACACAAAAGATAGATATGATCAAGAATGTCCAGCCAAATATTTAAATTAAGAAGTCATAGGCCTACTATCAGAAATTTCTCTAGTCAAAGTAATAACCATAGTTGTAAAATAGCTGACAAGCCATTTATTAAAGCAGCAGTCGACTAATGCTTCTCCTTGTTTCAAGGTTACATTATAAATCAACTTAGAGGGGCAAAAATCTTGTAGGAGAACTGTAGGAGGAGAACAATTTAAACTATAAAAAAAAGTCATAAAGTGCATATCTTACTTACAGAACGAATGAGGTTTAAAAGGATGATAATTACCAGAAATTATTACAGCTGGCATCTAGCAAATTTTAATTACAAAGATCATATATATTGATTTATAATAGTCCCATGTGACTAATGAAAGTATTTTGGGGACCATAATGTTCTAAATGATTGTGTTAGAGACTATTATTACTTTAGAGAAGCCCACATTAATATTAAAATAATTATCACTGAAGAATAAACAAAATAAAAATTTTCAGAATCACCATTTTAGAGTTTAACACTCATATTTCATTAACTATCTTTCAAAGTGATTAAAAAGAAAACTAAAGAAGCATCAGGTCTGCTCTTCATTTCATGTTTCCCTTGGAAGAAAGAAGGGTTCAAAACCTTCATGATGTCAGCACTTAGAGAAGTTCATTATTCATACAGAACAATAAAGAGGAAGTACTAGATTTAATTGGACATATACTTCTCACATTTAAAGGTAGGGGTGTAGATAATGACGTCTCTTTTGTGTCCTTCCAAAGGAGATGGGAGAACTGATACTGTCTCACGTAAGTCTTCAAGGAAGAAAATGTAGAGCATGCATTTTTGTAAATCATTCGTTAAGACAAAAGTGAGTTCTCCATAAAATGTTTTCCTTTCATGGAGCTTAAATATAATCAAATAGAAACCAGTAAATAATAGAAGGAAACTATTACATAAAAAGTTTTCCCTGGATACAGAGACTTCTTGATCAAGGAAATACTTGAAAGAAATGAAAGAAAAAAAAAAAGGCCACAGAGCATGTCAATAAAATGAATTCTGGTTCAGACTTGTCTGGAAATGGTGAGAGCAATATTCTTTTTGCTCAAAGCAAATAAACTACATTGCAACCTGACGAGAGAGAAAGTAAATGTTTGTTTACCTCTGAATCACCTGTGCCTAGTGTAGTATCTAGGATGCAGCAGGTAGGCAGGAGCTAACTACATGCTAAGGTAATTTTGGAAAAGTCAGTTCTAGGTATATTGACAAGAGGTAACAGGGATTCTTACAGTAAGAGCTATTCATTTATTCACCAAATTATTTTTATTACAAATTCTTTTTTTTTATATGTGGGTAGTTCCCTGTACAAATTCTTTATTGAAGTATTAGATACAAAAAATGTATAAATAACAAAGGCACTTACAGCCCACTTGCCCCATCCAGACATTACCCACCCTTTATGCTTTGCTCTTTTCTCCAAAGCACTCATCATCATCTAACATACAATATATTTTACTCATTTATTTGGTTTATTATTTAATCACTTTCCTCTGAAATGTAAACTCAATGAAGACAGAAATGTTTTTCACTTTTGCATACTCCACGAGTTCAGCAATTTTTTTAAAATGGTATCTCAAGCATCAGAAAACAAGCCTGGTGCCCAGTAGACACACAATAAATATATACCAAGTGAATAAATAAACTTACTGACATTTTGTTTGGCAATCTGTTAATGAATAGTTTGAAATTAAATATAACACTACACTATAATAATCTGTAAATATAATGTGATGCCTTCGCATAGATTCCACAAAAGAGCTTAAAATATTTGTCTTATATAGACTTCCTTTATCCTTTGGGTTTTTACATACTACAAATTATCTCAGTGTCTTCCTTGAGTCAAAATAGACCGTGAAGAACTTTACACATTACACAACGATAAAACAAAAATTCTCTACATATTTGAGTAAACTCCAGATGGTAAGAAATGTGAAATACATTTTTCACGGCCTAAAAAATTTAAAAATGTAAAGAGAGAAGTACAAACAGAATGTTTTATTCACTGTAAAACAAAACAACAAAGAGAGTGGGTCATGAAGGGTTATCCGTATAAGCTTTTACCAAGTTCTAACTCCTCCATCTTCTACTCTTGTATAATGGAAAAAAGTCAGAGTATCTGACTCTTAAAACTCCTTCCAGTAAGCTGATTTAATTGATAGGTTGGATAAAAATCTTTAAGACTTTACTTTTCACTTATTAGAACATTTTAATAATGAATGTAATATATGATTATGACTCATTCAATAACAGAACATAAAGAGTTAACCTCATTATTACTTCCCTACTTTAGGTCATCACAGGAAGTGGGATGTTTCCTCTTCTTGTATGCATTCTTATGTGTCTTGGTGTGTGTGTGTACCCAAGTTTGCAACACATACTTACAGCATGAGTGGTATGATCTTATTTCTCATAAAATCTTGTTATACGTATCTATATATATTTGGATTTTTTTAAAAGTAAGATGATAAGAATACTATGAGACCATGTTTTTCTAGTACCATCATATTCGATAGAGTTTTCTCTGTGCATAAAAATCTATGCATGCTTTTTAATGACTGCAAAGTATATCTCAATAAATGCATTGTATTTTCTTTAATTGTTTCTTACTAAAGGATATTTAAAATGTTCACAACTTTTTTATCTCATTATCAGAAATACTACAGTGAAGACCCTGGCATAAGACAGAGTGGGTTTAATGTAACAAAGAATAAAAAGTCTATTACTGCAGTTTCAGATTCCATAATACAGATAATCTTTTAAAAACTATACCTATAGAGTTTTGGTATAGAGTCAAAGAATATCTACAATTATCGAAAATAGCTATTAAAATTCTTTCTTTTTCAACACGTATCTGTGTGAAGCTGGATTCTCTTCATATACCTCACTCAAATAAACATCAAAATAGATCAAAAGCAGGAAATATCCTATCCTCTATAAATCCTATTAAGTGATACTTTTCTCCTTAAAAGAGAAGACACATCTAAAAATAACTCCAGAATCTCCAAGGTCAAAATCTATCCTTTAAATATGTCTAATATATTTTAAAAATAAGAATTGTTATTTTGAATAGTCCAATCAGAAAGAAAATTTCATTCAGATTCAAATGAGTTATAAAAAATCTATGATAATTTTAAAAGCCTAGTCAATTATTTAGTAAAGAACTGATATGATAAAGTTTTCTGGGTGATTTGTCGTAAATCTTTAGAATTGTCTGCTTGGATTCAGGGGGCAGCTGAAGGATTATAGTTGGAAGTAAGATGGAACAGATGGATATGCAGAAATGGTGGAAATATGGAGATGATAAAATCAATAATAAAGTCACAAGAAAACCTCTAAGACCTCTCTTTAACCATTAAATTTTTGAAGTTAGGTGGGAGTGCAATAGATGCTAATATAAGGCTTTTTGACTGATTGTTTTAGATTATCATTTTCATTTATCGTCACACATCAGCAATTAATATGTTTCCATCTATTTTGTTCCTCTAATACCTTTCTAACCACTACAGAGTTTCTGCTGTATATAGTGATGCACAACCTTTCAGTCTAATTACTGTCCCCAAATCTTTCTCTCAAAAAGAAAAACTTGGGACCAGAACGACAATCAATCAGTCAAATCATCAATCATGGGGTGTGGGGGAGGAGATAATTGAAACACATCAATTGCAAAAACACATTTCTGAAAATGTAGAGAAATTTTAATTCTAAGTAGATATTACATGGTATTAAGAAATTGTTCTCAATTGTTCCAGGTACAAACTACTTAAGAACCAAACTAGTTTCAATTCTAAGAGAAGCTCAAGTTAGAACACCCTGACACTTTTATAATGAAAAAATAATTTATGATAGATTGCATCTAGTCCTCATTTATAAGTGATAGTTCTAAATTCATATGTACACAACAAATTATGTTAACTTCCATTCAAATGTCAATTATTTTAACATTTATTTTATATGCTAATATACCTAAATTATACTCATAAGTGTATTCCAAGTTATCTAAAGGAGTTCATTTTGGCTCTGTGGTAGATAGCCTTCCAGTCTGGCTGCCAACAATGCTTCTCAGTTCTTTAAGCCCAAGCCACTACTCAAATCAAGAGTAGATTCTATTTCCTCTCCCCTGAATTTGGTCTGTGCTGTGATTGACTCCTAACAGCAGAATACCATGGACAAGACATTTAGGACTGCTGAGGCCAGGTTTTAAGAGAACTGACGGGTTTTGTTCTTCCCTCTTGGAGCCATCTTCTCATTATAAAAAAGCTCAAGCTAAACTCTGAATGAAGGACAGTCCTGGGGCATGAGTGTTTGTGGTGGATGTTCTAGCCCCAGTCCAACTTCCAGCTGAATGCAGCAGAACGAATGCCTTCACGCTATGCATCGTGGAGCAGAAAAACACCAGCTGGACTCAATCCACCTTCAGGATCATTAAAAATAAAAAGTCATTAATTGTTGTTTCAGGCCACTAAGTTTGAATTTTTTTTTTAGTTACTGTTCAACTGACAGAGGCTTTAACTGTTTGAAGGTAGCCAATGAATAATTGGCCACTCAACCATTATATCTGGATATCTGACACCCAACCACATGAAGTTTATTTATTTCAGAGAAGGGCATTTTGGGGATAATATTTTATTTTGATATAATTATAAATTCACAGAAAAGTTGCAAGACTTCAACAACGAATCCTCGTATACCCTTTACATTGGGTCATCTTTGCTCCATCATTTTTTCTGTCTGTCCTCATCTCTCTCTCTCTTTCTTTCTCTGCCATTTTTCTCTTACCATCTGAAAATAAGTTGGAAAAATTATATCCCCTTATCCTTGTATATTTCAGTGGGTGTTTCTAAGGAGATCATAAACACAGTACAATTCTCAAAGTTAACTTTGATAAAACAATTATCCATAATCTCTATTTCAAATTCTGTACATTTTTCCTGAGAATGTCCTTTATAGCTACCACCTCCCCTCGTTTCTGGGTTGAGGAGCCAATACAAGATCATGTATGAAATTACATGACAATTATCATGACCTTTAGTCTCCTTTAGTACAGAAAAGTTTCTTAGCCTTTCTTTGTGTTTCTTGACCTTGACATTTTTGAGGAGTACAGACCAGGCCACTTGTTTTGTAGAATGTCTCAAATTGGGTTTGTCTGTTGTTTCCTTATGATTAGATTCAGGTTGTACATTTTTTGACAGAAATATAACCATAGTAATGGTGTGGCCTTCACTATGCATTATATCAAAAGGTACATAATGTTGGTTTGTTCCAAGGCAAAGTTGTTTTTGAGCACTTAGTTAAGGTAGTGTTCACTACGTTTCTTGACTGAAAAGTTACTGTTTTTCCTCTGTTATTCATAAGTAATTTGTGAGGAAATACTTGGAGACTATGTGTATATCCCTTTCTTCAGCAAACTTTCATCCAGTAGTTTTAGCATACAGTCAGGAGAAAAGGAGCATTTTGTACATAGGTTTAATAACAATTAACTATTAAAACACTTCTTAAAGAAGAATGTAAGTTGTATTCTCATTATAAACAAAGCAGAAATGTATGTATGCCTTTAGTTTACTGTAAAATGTGTTTATTTAGACTATCATAGAAAATGTACTCCACAAAACGAGTTTTGAGGTTTCATTGAGCAAAATGTATTTGCAAAAAACAATTCGATATATTAAAAAATTAAAAGATCAGATTATTTAACCCTACTAAAAAGAGCACTTATCAGCATATTTTCCAATCCATTTAACAAAAAGAAAAGTCACCATATAAAGAGGAAAGGCAAAGGAATGTTAGTATGTAAATACACACAGTTTGAACTGACTACAACAAAATTAAAAAGCTGTTATAATGTGACCCAGAGAAAATACAAATTTTATATTTAAGTAACATTTATTGAATGTCTATTATCTGGTAAGCATTGTAATACATAAGCATATTCCTATCCAGCATTTTATTTTATTATCTAAATTCTATAGAATAGTTGTATTACACCTTTTATTTTCATGTAAGTGAAACTAAGAGGTTTATTTAGTTATTGAATAATTACTACCATGTGCTAGGCCCTGCAATAAGTACTGGGAATACGATATACATCAAGATAGCTAGGGTTTCTTTTACAACCTAAGAAAGACAGACAAGCAAAGTGCCATTATAACACTTTGTGCCCGGTATCCAATAAACGGTATGATGGAGTCTGTGCAGGGTGCCAAGAGAGGCATTTAAACAGACTTAACGCTATTCGGGAAGGCTGCAGATGGCATTTAGGATTAGGCTGAGAAATGAAAGATGGAAGAGTTAGGTGTAGAGGTGCGGGTTGATGGTAGTAAAGTGAGGGCCCAAGTATTCCAAAGAATATTTTCAATGGTCCTGAGGTTATGCAGGCTTTTTCATTGAAATGGGAACGTTGAAAGCCAGGGGAGACGGCCAGCAATGTGACTGGCAGAGTGAAGAAAGAATGCATTGAACACTGAGCTCTTTCTGCCCACAGCTTGATTACCATTTCTCAAAGATCACTCCTATCCCTTTGAGAAGGTTTTGACGAAGTTAACAGTGATTTTAGTTCGTTCGGTTCAGGATCAAAAAACAAAAAAAAATTTTTTTTTTTTTGGTGCTTTCACAATAGTACTATTGTTAAAATGCTGAAATCACATTTATTAGTTTATTATGGTTCAGGCCAGAAGTCACTAGCCTAACCTGAAACATCAAATATGACCATAATTTGGTCTGAAAATAAATGATAGATTATATTAATACAGGCAAGGATTGGATCATGAGACACGAGTTCTTAGTTCTGTACCATATTGAGCAGTTAATTTGTGAATCAACTTATTAAAGGAAATTGCTTTAAAAGAAAAAATGATCCTAAAATCGCCCTCTCAGTTCTTAATATTGCATAAATTATAAGTTAAGATAAACAAGATAAAAACTACATATTACAATAGCTAAATTTATTTTGTAATTCTCACAGAGAACTGAATACTGTAACAATTTATTTAAGAAAGAGATCATTTTCACTTCCTACTATGGAGCACACACAATGTTAGCCACATTTATTGAACACTTTCTATGCAGTTACTAAATTCTAAATTTTTTACATCTACTAAGTCAAATATCTTTGTGATGCTAGGATGCAGGTACCATATTAACATTCATTTGTACAAAGACAGAAACCGAGGCACAACGTGGTTTAATAATTTGCCTGAGGAAACACTACTGGCAGGCCAAGGAATTAGGACTAAAACGTCTCTGACCTCATTGGTGGCAAAACTCAGATGAAGGTATCTATGATTATTATTTGTCCCATTAAGTGTGGACATTAATACACTTATCTACTGAAATTTTTATAATTATAAAATGCTGCCCCAAATCTCCCTAAGAACTGATTCATGGTGTACGTACTGTCTTATGTTTCCAAAAAACAATTCAGTATACTGAACCACACTGTTACCATGCATTTTGGAAAGAGGCTGTACGACCTATGCTCATATAATTAATATACCAATTCATAATTAATTAATATAGCAACCTTTCGCTGTGATGTTCAGATATATCTAAATGAGTATATCCTACTGCTGACTTTGACGTTTGAGTTCACCTCACAAGCTCAAAAAAACTTGTCAGTGTTCCAGAAAAGAAGTTGTTTTTATATTTTTGTGTTTTCCAAGAATGAATAATAGAAAATTTTTGTAAGTTAATGTAATCATTTACTTTAATAAAATGTACCACCTTAACTATATTTCTTTACAAATATAAATACTGTAATTACTATAAAATTGTTATTCAGCATGAAACTGTTTCAAGGACTTTTCTCCATTTACAAGATTTGAAAATGTTTTCCTGTGACTTATACTATCAACAACAGAAATGTTTTTATGCCATATTGTGTAACATTTTGTAATAACTTTTTTATGTCATCAATGACATTAGATTCTAATTTATCTATACTTAAATCTAACTTATGCCACTTAGTATATTTTGAGTATTTTTTGCTAAAATTCAATATAATGGTAAATTTATTACTATATAAAAAAATTAAAAATAAAAATAATGTCATTTATATACAAATTAGCTAAAAATGTTATGCATAAAATAGGAAAAATATCAACTTTTTATTTTTTGTGGATTTATGACACATTTTGGAACAAAAACTTAAAGTCAACACAATGAAAGGGTTAACATAATTAATTTAGTATACATTAAAATTCATATTTGAAATTTTTAGGAATAAGTATGAAGAAATTGGAGAATTTCAAATAAGACTCAGCACACGTTTTAGAGAGAATTACTTTGATTCTATCAGACTGTGCCTGAAATCCAGGTAACTGCCATTGATGCCAGCAGTGTCTGTGGACTGCAATCTAGAACAAGCATGCCCTACATATAGCCCAGGACGGCTTTGAATGAGCCCCAACAAAAATTTTTAAAACATTATGAGATTTTTTTGTGACTTTTTTTTTTTAAGCTTATCAGCTATCATTAGTGTTAGTGTATTTTATGTGTGGTCCAAGACAATTCTTCTTCCAACATGGCCCAGGGAAGCCAAAAGGTATGACACTACTCATCTAGATGTTAGTTTACTTGGAATGTGAAATACTGAACTAAACTTGTCACTGTCAAGGACATGATCCAACCCAGGATCCAGTTTGAATCTTTTATCTGTAATTTAATGAATCATGTAGCCTTGATCGAATTACAATGCACCCTAAAATCTAATTTTTTTTCACTCTCAGTTAATGGGAATTGTTAGATGCTGCATAAATGTAGCTTCTGGTTGCTTGAGAATTATTAATAAAAAATAAGCTTAATTAATACTATACCCCACACTACATAGGATGCCAAAAAATGTACATACACATTTTAAGAAAGGAAAAAATTGTATTAAAATTGTAATACTCAATATATACTTATAACAAAAGATAAATATAAGTCACGTTTGACTTCTGCAATTATAAGAGGTGCTTAAAGTGGTTACCATCAGTATTTATGTAATACATAGATAATGGCTCTTAAAATGTATGTACATTTTTTGGTACTTCAGTATATATACCATACCATATCATAAAGTCTGTATTGCCTTGATATTAATTTTGAAATACAGTAAATAAAAGCATATTAAGAAAAATAAAGACAAACAATTTAATGTAACACAATTTTATTATAAAAACAGTTTTGTGACTCCAATGTGCAATTTTAGTTAAAGGGCAGTCAATAAACTTTTCAACTTAATGAACTTTACTAACATAATTTTTTTTTAATTTCAAGTAACTTAGAGAAAAAACACACATACACACTTAAAACTGTTATAGTAGGGGTAGAGAGTTTATTAAGTAGATATCACATCAGGATCATCAAGATCTGATGTAGCTAGGACAGGATTGGGAGAAGGGGATGCGGATGGTTTTAGATCTACATAAGTAGATGATGGTATATTGGCAAATTTGCATGCAGTTTTCTTGAAAAAAATGAATGAATATCAGCTTGTTTTGAGGTCCTATGCCTCTCATGCAAAGTCAGATTGTATAGCACGCTGACATTTTATTTTAAATTTTATTTAAAGTATTATTTCTTCAATTTTTTTGCCAGTTGCTTGAGAGTGCCAGTTGCGTGAGTTCCAGTTAACAAAGAGTCTACTGTATTGTGATAGTAGTTTATGACAGTGTGTGATTGTAAGGATGGAAGGATAAGATAATGTAGGTCTTTACATCTGACCCCTTAATCACTTGAAATCCAATGTGCTATCCATTGTACTACAAAGCCACTTATAACCAACCCCTTAATAAGTATGCAGAAAACAGTAACTGTTATTAAGTAAAGTAATTATATATAGGGGCAATACTTTCCTATCAAAGTAGACAATATGGACTAAATAAATATCTCCATAGAAGCAAAATATGTTAAAATTATATAAGAAATCTGTCTAACATCAAAGTTCATTTTAGTTTAGTGATTTATCAGATAACAATCCTTGCAATTGTGGATTGTACTTTCTGGAAGGGTGGGAGTTGGAGGAATGACTTTTAAACAAGTAAATTCAAATGAACGTTAGAAGGTGATATGTGCTTTGAGGAGAGGGGGGAGAAAAATGTAGAGCTGACTTGAAATAGATCCTGGGGGAATGGACAAGCAAGAGCTACAGAGATAAAAAAGTGATAAATACAAGGCTCATTAAAAAAAAAAAAAAATGACGTCTGATCTGAGACTTGAAGTAGAGAAGGGCCAAATAGATATCTGTAGAACGAATATTTTGAACAAGAAACACCAGGGCCAAGATCCTAAGGCAAGGGCTGCTTGCTAGGTTGGACGAAGCCCTAAACAAGCCTGGAGCCCTGACAGGGCAATGCGCTGGGGGTTGGGGTCAGGGTGGTGAGAGTGGTGAAGGGTCACAGAGAACCATTGTAAGATATTACAGGTACTCAGATGGTCTCTGAATGTTATGAATTTTGTTCTTCCATTTAAAATATTCTGGCCCACAGGTCAGCAAATGTTTTTTGTAATGGGTCAGGTTATAAATATTTTAAATTTTATGGTCCAAATGACCTCTGTGGTAACTACTAAGTTCAGTCCCTGTAGCATGTAAGTCATAGGCTATATGTAAATAAATCAGTATGATTGTGTTCATCTAAATTTTATTTATACAAAAAGGCAATAGGTCACATTTTGCCTACTGGCCATAGGCTGTCAACTCCTGCTTTGGTCTAAGTTATGAACACAAAGTTCTTTATTAACCCATGTTTTCTTTTAGAAGTTTTACAGTTTTGTTTTTACACTTGGGTTCATAACCCTTTTTGAGGTAATTCTCTGTGTTATTAGCTAAGGATTGAATTCTGTTTATATTTATATGTGTGTGTGTGTGTGTGTGTATTAAACTTATGAATATTTAATTGTTTAGCACTATTTGTTAAAAATATTACCTTTTTTGCTTTACCTCGGCACTTTAGTCAAAAATCGATTGCTTGTGAGCATACGTGTGCTGTGTGTGTGTGTGTGTGTGTGTGTGTGTGTGTGTGTATCTGGAATCAATTCTATTCTATTCTGTTCCATTGACTTCAATATTATTCTTACACAAACACAATACTGTCTTGATTACTCTGTAGTATATCTTGACTTAAGGTAATCTAAAGCCTTTCATTTAGTTCTTATTCAAAATTATTTTGCTATTCTATGTCTTTTGCATCTGCATGTATATTTCAAGACCAACTTTTCAATTTGTACAAAAGATCCTGGTGGGATATTGATCCAAATTTTATGAAATCAATGAATCAATTTGGGGAGTATTTACTGTTAACAAAGATTTCTTCAATAAGATGGCAAAAATACAAACTGTTAAAAAAAATGAAAACTGCGTTTCAGTAAAATTCAAAAGGCAGAGAAATCTAAGAAAATAAGGCATAGAATGAGAGAAAATATATGCAAAACACATATCTGATAAAGGACTTATATCCAGAATACATAATCTTTATCACTCGGTAATAAAATAACAATCAACTTAATTAAAAACTGGGTGAAATATTTGAATAAATAAATCACGAATGAATAGACTATATGAGTGGTGGTACATAAAAATATACACATCATTATTTATTGGGAAAATGCAAATTAAAATCACAATGGGATTTCACTATACATGTATTACAATGGCTGACTTTAAAAGAATGACAATACCAACCATCGTCAAGAGTGAGAAACAACTTAAAAACAGCTAATGGAAATGTAAAACGATGCAACCACTTTAAAAAACTGGGCAGTTTCTTTTAAAATTTACCACGTATTTATGTAAGGTCCAGCAGACACACTAGTAGGCATTTAACCAACTGAAACAAAACATATGTTAACACAAAGACTTGCACTGGGATCTTCATTGCAGCCTTATTCAAAATTACTCCAAACTGAAAACAATTTCAATGTCCATCAATGTGTGAATAGAAAAACAAATTGTGGTATATGAATAGATTATTTATAAGCAATCAAAAGGAATGAGTTACTGATACATTTAACACAATACACAACCTCAAAAGCATTTGCTAAGTGAAACAAGCCATACACAAAAGGGTACGTACTGTATGATTTTACTTAAATAAAATAAATTCTAGAAAAGGCAAATCCATAGTGATAGAAAGCAGACCAGCAGTTGCCAGACACTTGCCAACTGGTTGTGGTGGGAGTAATAGGAGGATTAACTGAAAGGGGTCTGGGGAAAATTTGAGGGTTTACTGAACTGTCCTATTTTGTGATTCTTGTTGTTACATGCAGGTTTACATTTGTCAAAACTCATTGAAGCACAATAATCAGGCAAGCTTTGACAGATGCTGGATCAGTGCAGGAGTGGAGTGAGTTGGTGGTGGGAAGTGGTCAGAATCTTCATTTACTTTGGAGATAGAACCACAGGATTTCCTAGTAGTTCAGATGTGAAATATGAGAAAAAGATGGAAGGGGGAAGCATATTTCCAATTACATAAACACTCTCTCAACTTGAATTGGAGGCTCCACTCTTACTGAGGAAACCAACTGACAGCAATATAGTAGAGGAGTCAAGAGGCTAGACTTGACTATTGGGGTCAGATATTTCTCTGGCTTGTAGAGAGGCTTACAAATCATTTAACTTTCTCAGCCTCCTTTTCTTCATTCTAAAAATGGGGTTAATCCAATGCCTAACTCATGGGGTGATTGGGGGTATGAAATATCAATATAAAATGTTTAGAACAGAGGTTGGTTCACAGTAAGCCCTTAACGCCAACTACTCCATCTCAAAATCAGGTTCAATAAACACTGATATAAAGGAATTCTCCATGTTCCTCCCTAAAAGGCAGCATTAGTCGGCCTAATGCTCTTTGTCTTGGGGAAACTGAGCTCTCTGAGATTGATCAACTATTGGATCTCTTACCATCTCGAACATCAGTCTGCAAACCCTGATTACTCTTAATCCGTAGTCTAGCCTGACACCAACAACTGCCCAGCTATAAAACAAACTGGTGCCAGACAAAGTTTGTGTTATATTTATCATTTACTGTACTTATCCTGAATTACTATAAGCAGACCAGAGCATTTTTAATAGATGATTTTTTGAAATAGTTTTATGTTTAAAGAAAAACAGAAATAATAGTAGAGAGCACTTATAAACTCTGCACATGGTTACCCTTAGATACCATCTTACATTAATTACTATGGCACATTTGTTACAATTAATGAACCAAAATTGATACATAATTTATTCAGATTTGTTTAGGTTTTACCTAATGTGTTTTCTCTCTTCTAGGAACCCATCCAGATACCACATTACATTTGGTCCTTAGATTTTCCTAGATGTCTCGTTAGGTTCCCCTTGGTTATGACAAGTTTCTCAGAATTTCCTTGTTGTTGATGACTGGATTTAGGCAGTCTTTCAGCGGACTGGTCATGGGTCTTGTAGGATGTCCCTCTGTTGGAATTTGTCTGCTATTTTCCACATGATTACACTGGGGTAATGTGTTTTGTGGAGGAGGGCAGCTGAGGTAAAATGTCATACACTTCACATCAAGAGAACCCACTATCAATTAACCATAGTTGATGTTGGCCTTGACCACATGGCTGAGGTGGTGTTTGTCAGGTTTCTTCACTGTAAACTTACCTTTTCCCCTACATTACCTTTTGGAGGGAAGTCACTATATGCAGCCTATATTTAAGAAAATAGGAGTTGTGCTCCCCCTTCATCCACAGTATTTTTAAAACTGAAAATTTTAAACATTTGACAACAACTAAATATTCTGCTCTCCCCTGTTTTTATTTTATCGACTCCTCTTGAAGTTAGCTGATGTTATAAATGTCTAGTCCCAGCCCAGAGATTCTGATTCAATAAATTGGGGGTGGAACCCAGGAACTAAACAAATGCCCCTCAGTGATTCAGATGCAAATAGTCCATCGGTCTATTTTAAAAAGCTCTACTCTAATTACTTATTAATGATAATTATTCTGAACTGAAGACCTCTTTACTTTTATACTGACTCTTGAGCCATTTTTCTCTTGGTTAAATGTTTTTGTCATTAGTTTCCTGTCAGAGTTGGGGGAACACCTCTTTGCCTTTGTTGGCTTGCTTAACATTTAAACTAGTTGAACTAATTTGGCAACCACATAATTATTATTCATTGCCCATAAGAAAAATTCGAATAAAGCACACATTTTGCATCTCTTATTCCTCCTCACCAAAAAACGTCCCAAATATCCATACAAATAAGTGTATAAATAATTAAGGATGCACTTTAAATTAATCTCACAGTCCTAAAAATAGTCAATTAGGGCTATTGTTAAGGATTAATAGTGAGTCTAAGGCTGGGAATTCAAAGAACTAAGTTCCTGTCTGGCATTTCCCTCTAACTAGCCATGTGACTTGAGCAATACATTTAATTTTCATGCTTCAATTTCCTCATCTGAAAAATACAAATGGTAACATTTGTCTTATGTTATTTTGTTTGGGTTCAAGATAAAATGGGATACTGTGAAATGATCTGAGAATTAATGTTGCTAAACAAATGTGAAGTTGAAGTTGTTTTTATAAAACAGACAATTCATTTACAAATATACTTATGAAAGCAAATAATCCAACCGTCAATTTTTGATATCATAATTAGGGTATTCTGACATCTTGGTTAAAGAAACAAGGTTAAAGAAACAAAATGTCTCTGATCTCCCATTACATAATGAAATGGACCAGGATATACAATACGCAAAATTATACACACTTAAAACCTAAAGTAATTCCTATAGAGTCTACAAGTATTCATAGTAAATAATATTTTTGTTATTTTTGCATTAAAAATTGTGAACAATATGGCATTTCTGCAAATTTAAAAATGTCCTTTTCAAAATGGCAGCTCAATAGACATTTCGTTAAAGAAGATGGAAAGCTAGAAATAGGCTTTTGTTCTAGACTATGGTTTTAAGTCCTGGTACTACCTCTTAATGACTGGGTGATCTTGGGCAAGTTTCTCAACTATTGGGTCTTACCAGTAAAATGAGAAAATAGCAGTACCTATATCCCAGGTTATCTGTGAGTGATTAGAGTCAAATGTGTAACTTTTTAAAAAGAAAATGGTGTATGTGTTTATAATTTTTTCTTATTATCAGTTTTAGAGGATTAAGAATCTATGGAAACCAATGAGATTAATCTTTAAACAAAACCAAACCAAACCAAACCACTGAATAAATGTTTGCAGTCAAATAGTTTGTCTCTCTGCTTTATGTATTAACTGTAAATTATTTGCATTTAATCAAAATCACAAATTTGAAGTAAAAACATGAATATCTACTTCATTAAGTCTGTTAGGCTAAGTACCAGATAGAAAACAGATATTTGATAGGAAGAGATTTAACTGGATTACCAAAGGCCAACAGGTGACCCCAATTACTTTTGTTTATTAATTATAGGGAAGTCTGAACCATGAAATTGAAAAGATTACCTTGTAATGAAAAATTCAGTTAGGCTACTAACTACACAACCTACACTTTTTCAATTGATACCAAAGGCCTTGCTCATACAGTCATTGATTAATATTTAAAATTGCAAATTAGTTATCAAAATCTACATTTTTAAAGATTAAGTTCAAATTCTGACTCCTTCACAGAGATTCTTTGACTAGCCCCATGGGAAATTATATTCTTGCCTTCCATGTTCATATGTAGATGAGGTATTTGTAATTCCAGTGATGATGAGCTTTATTACAATCTTTAGCAATAAAAGAGCTTGTTTTGTCTATTTTTCTATTTTTGTACATCATCACGCCACCAAGCACATAAGGGTAAAAGGATGAGTTCACGGGCACACAGATAGATGCTAACGTGGGAATATATTCTAAGTCTCCTTACAGTATTTCCCACATTCTTCTGTCATATATATGCTACAGCTGATCTGAAAGTCCATGGTTTAGTTCAAACCCAATGAGAAACAAATTAGTCTAATAATAATAAAAACAAAAGACACTTTTATCATTTAATGAGGTTTTTTTGTATGTGAGGTAATAATACTCTTCCTTTTCAATAATGAAATACATTCCATAATATAAGTTAAGTCCTAAGATAGGATTATTAAAAATTTAGGCATTAGTTTCTGCTATGGCTAATAGATCACCTTTTTATATGTGTATACAAATTTGCTATTAAATAAGCAGGCAAATAAACAATTATAGCAAGATTTCAGGCTATGAGATTAATATACAAGTAATTTTATTTTGGATACCAGCAATAAAGTGGGATTTGAAATTAAAAACACAATACCATTTTTATTAGCATCTTTCCCCACAAAAATACTTTCGTTATAAATCTAGCAAATATGTACAAGATCTATAAGAAGAAATCTATAATATTATGATACTTGAAATCAGAGAAGATCTAAATGAATGAAGAGATATTATATGCTCATGGAAGGAAGACTCAATATTGTCGACATGTCAGTTCTTCCCAACCAGATCTACAGATTCAGTGAAATACCAATCAAAATCCCAGCAAGTTATTTAGTGGGCATTACAAATGGTTGCTAAATTTTATATGGAAAGGCAAAAAACACAAATTATCTAACACAGTATTGAAGGAGAAAAAAAATATTAGAGGACTTACACTTCCCAATTTCAATAGTTGCTATAAAGCTACAATAATTAAGGCAGTGTGGTATTGAAAACATAATAGACAAATAGATCAATGAAACATAATAGAAAGCCCAAAATAAACCCTCATAAAAAACTTAACTCAAAATGGATTAAAGACCTTCATATCAGACCTGCAACAATAAACTGTATAGAAGAAAACATTGTTACTAAGCTTATAGAGCTAGGACTCAAGGAAGACTTCATGAACCTGTCCTCAAAGGCAAGGGAAGTAAAAGCAAAAATAAATGAATGGAATTATATCAAACTAAAAAGTTTCTGCACAGCAAAAGAAACCATCAACAAAGCAAAGAGACAGCCAACTGAATGGGAGAAAATATTCGCAAATAACGCATCAGATAAGGGTCTGATATTTAAAATATATAAAGAACTAATAAGACTTAACAAAAAAACAAACAACCCAATTGAAAAGTGGGCAGAGGACCTAAACAGACACTTCTTCCAGGAAGAAATACAAATGGCCAGCAGACACATGAAAAAATGCTCATCCTCACTAGCTATCAGGGAAATGCACATCAAACCACAATGAGATACCACCTCACACCAGTGAGAATGGCTGTTATCAACAAGACAAGGAATAACAGGTGCTGGAGAGGATGTGGAGAAAAAGGAACTCTGGTACACTGCTGGTGGGAGTGCAAACTGGTACAACCACTGTGGAAGGCAGTGTGGATGGTCCTCAGAAATATACACAATGGAATATTACTCAGCTGTAAGAAAAGATGAAATATTGCCATTTACAACAAAATGGATGGACCTGGAGATCATCATGCTTAGTGAAATAAGCCAGACAGAAAAAACAAAGAACCGTGTGACTTCACTCATACGTGGAATATGAAACTGAAAGCAACAAAGAGAAAAGAAATGAACAAATAACCCAAGGACACAATCAATAGTTTAATGTTTATTTGGGGACGAGTGGGCTAGGGAGGGGAGAAAGGGGAGGGGGTGGGAGAGGAGGGGGAAAGCTAAATATAAGGTGATGGAAAGAGAAGTCACATTGGGTGGTGAACTTATTATACAACAAGTTGACAATGCACTGTAGAATTGTATGCCTGAAACCTATGTAATCCTTGCTAACAGATATCACCCCAATAAGTCTAACAATAAAAATGAATTTAAAAACATCTTAACCCCAATTAAAAAAAAAACCCTGCACATAGATGTTTATAGAGCTTTTTATCATAATAGCCAAAACTTAGAAGTAACAAGATGTTCTTCAGTAGGTAAATAGATAAATCAACTGCGGTACATTCAAACAATGGAATATTATTCATTGCTAAAGAGAAATGTGTTATTAAGCCATAAAAAACACATGGAGGAACCTTAAATGCATATCACTAAGTGAAAGACACCAATCTGAAAAGACTGCATACGGTATGATTCAAACTCCATGCCATTCTAGAAAAGGTGAAACTATAAAGACAGTAAAAAGATCAGTGGTTGCCAGGTAGATAGGAGTGGGTGATGAATAAATAGGCAGAGCACAGAGGATTTTTAGGAAAATAAAAATATTCTCTATGATACTATAGTCATGAACATATGTCAGTATACACTTATCCAAACCCACCAAATATATAACATCAATAGTTACTGTAATATAAACTATGAACATTGGGCAATTATGATGAATCAATGTAGGTTTATCAGTTGTAATAAATGTACCACTCTGGTGTGAGATGTTGGAATGGTGGGGGGTGCTACGCATGTGTGAGGGCAAGAGGGGAATCTCTTATTTCCCTTCAGTTTTGCTGTGAACCTAAAACTGCTCTAAAAATAAAAGAGAGGACACAGCTAAGAAAAAAATACAAATTTCATTTCTCTCTATATATATCTATATGCATATTATATATAGACATATATTATTAATATATAGACATTTATGTAACACATATAATTTGCGTGAGGATAATATAGTTTTGAATGCAAGGATTCTGCTGAGCTCCTAATTTTGAGATCCATTCAGTGTGAAATAGTTTTCTGGGTCTTAAAGATATTATTCCCTTTATCTTTTATATCTCATGTATACACTGAGTTACCTATGCTCATAAAAAAAAACAAAATGTGATACTCAATGCTTTGTTTGTGCTTGTTTCAAATCTGTTTCACTGTAAGTATGAATATTACTCTGGCTCTGTGTTGTGTAACAAAGCTTTGTTCTGTATCAAAGTCAAGGGCAAAGCTAAGTACCTGATTTCATGAGATAAAGAAAAATAGGTATATGTTTGTACCATGAGAGTGTTTATTGATCAGAGAAAAATATTTAATGTCTTGAGAAAACAAAATATAATCGAACTACTTATTTTCACCTTCTAATAAAGCAGTTCAGGAAGTCTAGATCAGTCTCCCTGTATTTATGAAGTAGTATCTTCTGTTTGGTTTAAAACTTACATATATAAAAAATTGCAGCGTCATTTGCTAAGCACTGATATAAACGTGATGTCATTAATTTTGATGTTGAAGAAGAGCAAATGATGTCAATGGATACTCTTGCCTCAGCCTAGTACTTCCACAATAAATAAAACCTTACTGGTGTTTCAAAATGAGTTTTTAATGTTTTCTTCTCCATTACCAAAACGACCCAAAGAATAGATTTCAGGTATTTGAAAGACTACTTAAATATTTGTGTCATGGATTTAATGTCTGTATCTCCCCCCAATTCAGATGTTGAAGCCCTAATCCCCAGTGTGGCTGTATTTGGAGATGGAGCCTCTAAGAAAGTACTTAAGGGTCAATGAGGTCCTAAGGGGAGGGGCTTGATCAGCTAGGATTAGTGTCTTCACAAAAGAGACACCAGAGAGCTGTCTCTCCTCACACACACATCCAGTAAAGGCCATCTGAGGGCATACCAAGAGGACACCTGTCTATAAGGCAGAAAGAGACCTATCATCAGAAACCAAATTTGCCAGCACCTTGAACTCAGCTTTTCAGTTTCCAAAACAGTGAGAAAATACATTTCTGTTGTTTAAGCCACCCTGTGTGTGCTATTTTGTTATGATAGCCCAAGCAGATTAATACAATTTGAGATTTATATTTGTTTGCTCCCTGTAAATTAACATATAGCTCTCAGAGGAAGCAAAGTATACACAGATGCACCAAATTCTTTGAATGGTATTTTATATTTAAAGATTCGAGAATTTATATTAGCATCATATAAGACACTTAATCTTTGCTGGATGAAATATTTGCAACTTAACAGCACAGTTCACACTGCAATTTATATACCCAAGAACATAAAAGGACCATATTCTATGTTATTTTATATATATGCAATAAAAATGAATCTTATAAAAGAATAGTGATCTCTTATGAAAGATATTTCTTCAAGATTGAGGAAAACAAGAATATATATCCAAAGAAATTGAGATGGAACAAAATTAGTAATTCATGAAAGTTTAGATTATTCATTGCTTTGGGCCCTATGGACATATGGGTATCATCAACTCAGAGATATAAAAAAATGCAAAATTCATGAGAGAGTAAAGATTATTTTTTAAAACATAGCAGTGTGCTGGTTTGTTTTCCCTTTGTTTGGATGAGAAGATGCTATGTTAGTTTAGTATTCTTTTCTTTTTACTTTTGTTGTTATTTATTAAACAATATTTATAATAAACCTAATGTCAAACTATCAATAAACCTGTTGTTAAAAGTTAAAAAGATAGCTCTCATAAAAATATAAATTGGGCATTTGTCAAAAATACATTTAACTCATTCATGAGAGAACCAGTAAGATCACTAAGCTAGTTCCAAAAGGATTTAGGAAGGTAGGTACTTAGAGGCATTCAGAAAAAAAGAAACATTATAATAAGATTGGTAGGTTAGATATTTGTGAAATCTGGTTAATGTTTTACAAAGCAATAAACCATAATCTTTGGGTTATCTTTTTTACTAAATTTCATTTGCATCTCTACCACAAATAAATCTATAAGTTAACATTAAACTCAGCAGAGATTGAAACCTTAAAAATTAGTGACAAAGGTAAAAAATGATATATCCTCCTGAAAAAGTTACTATCCCAGGAAGATACTAATTTTATAAATCCGTAGATTGACCAACTGAGTTTCAGAAAATCTGTCAATTTATACTTCTACCATCAGTGTAGACGCTACTTGTCTTAAAAATATTTAAAATTATGTATTCTTTTTCTTTAAAAATCTAATTTTATAAACCAAGAAAAGAAAATTGAAAGCTAGGAAGATTTCCAAAGCCCTACTTCAAAGCCAAGGTTTGAATGTATTCTGGTGCTGTGTTTCACTCCATTAACTATGGTTGGAAGTCCGTGATATCCTTCATTCATCCATATTGTCCCAACTCCCTTCTCTTCCAAAGTCCCAAGAATAATCCTTCTGCTTTCTGATTACCCAGTGTTAGACCTGGCCAAGGCCTATCCTCTCCTGATACTATTTCATTTAATTAAATTTTAAGTTACAACCTATTAAACTTCAACTCATTTTATGAACATTTTGTAGCTTCTACCTGACTTAACAATTAAAATTTTTAAGTCTATAATCTTAAGTGAAGGAAAATGAAATATCAATTAGGTAGGAGGTTTTTGAGAGGTAAGAGTGTGTTTGGGATGAGGAATTGTGAATCAAAAGGTGTTCTCCAGATCCACATCATACATGTATAAACCAGATTATCCTTTCCACGTGCATAAGTACTAGATAAAACTCAAATTTAGGACAATGAGGCACTACAGGAATAACCCATCTAATTTATATATAACATAATTTATAATTTTGGTAGCAAAGTGACTACCTCACAGTGGAACAAGACAAATCCCTGTGTTGCTACACTGAATTCAAGAACTGTACATATAATTGCCTGCTCCCAAACTGGCTTTGCTACCTGTTCCTACACCATCTTTAGAATTTTCACCAGTCAACTTTGCCCCAACTCCATTTGTCAGGTACATTTTTAGATAGCACTTTTTTTAAAATTGTTAGACTTAATTGGGGTGACATCAGTTAACAAGAGTTACATAGGTTCCAGGTGGACAATTCTACAGTGCATTGTCTATGTGTTGCATTATGTGTTCACCACCTAGTGTGAGTTCTCTTTCCATCACCATGTGTTTGACTCCCCCTCCCTCCTCTCCCACCGACTCCCTCCCCTCTTATCCCCACCCCCTTGCTCTCAGGTAGCCACTTAACTACTGACTGTGGAGAGCACTAGTCCTACACCTCTGCCATGCACTGAGTGGTGGAAAATGCACAGCCACACTGACGTGGGAGCCTTGGGCCTGTGGCAAAAGGAGGATCACTAGCCTTTTATAACTACATTTTTTTTATTTAATTCATTTTTATTGTTAGACTTCTTGGGGTGACATCTCTTAGCAAGGATTACATAGGTTTCAGGCATACAATATAACTACGTTTTATCAGCTCATCTTACTCAGTCTCCTCAACCTGTTCCCAAGGACCTAAACCTGTGCAGATTCCTCTCCAAGTGTTTCTGAAAGTTCCCTATTGAGTAACCAGATGGTTAAAAATGTAAAAATCTGACACATTGAATTCTACAATTTTTAAAGATGATAGAAAAGATTTATGGATAACACTCTGTGGTATTTTGTAAAATAGGTTGAATGGTGTATATGACATCCTATCATAACATAATGAGGATGACTTAATTTAGGGAGGAACAAATATATATGCCTAAGTTTTCTTAATTGAACAGAAAATCCCCATGGACATTTTTCTTTGTATTCGAGAATGACTCACAAATCCATGCTTTCAGGTCATCGTCTCCCTGCTCCCTGCCTTTTCTGGGCATCCACCATATCCCCAGTGGCCGCATCTCTGAGAGAATACTTTCCCACCCAGACTGAGTTCTCTAAATGTGTAAAACCCTTGCAATACTGAAAAGTGTTCTTGGCTTTCTTTGATCTTCAATGTTGGAACCACACTAATTTCTTACAGAAATGGGAGAATGTATTTCTGCTCCAGAAGTCTCTATTGCGTTCTTTATCTCTCCCAGGAGCTCAAAACACCTGCCTGCATCTTAAGGGAGAAGGGAACACTTATGCTAATAAACTCAGGAAAACATTGTGGGTGAGGGGCACACCTACTCATTGGTGTCATTCAGACACACGGACAAGTTTGAAATCCTTTATCGAATACACAGCCAAGACTCTTGATAAATTTGAATCCTGACTCCAAAGCTTATTGTCTACAAATCTTTGAGAGAATTACTTAACTACTCTATACCTCAGTTTCATTATTCGGAAACAAGGATGATCATAGCATCTCCCTTATAAGAATTTTAGGATGATTAAATGAATCAATTTTTGTAAAGCACTTAGCATGGTATTTAGTACCCAGTAAGCACTCCGTAAGTGTTTGAGAAATAATGCACCCCCTTGGAAGTTTTACAATTTTTCTTTTGATGAGAAAGCTATGAAAAAATAAAATCATATTTTAATCTTCTAGTGAGACCATTCCAATTCATTTTATTTCTTTCTTAAGTGAAAACACAAGTAAAAATATTTTATAGGTCAATGTACACGCCTTAGTTTTCAATTTAAAAAATATTGTTTTTATCAGCTCAATCTTTTAAATAACTTTTTAAAAAATTATTATGAAGATTTATTGAAAGATTTAAGAGTCAGACAATGACCTGATGGAGTCATTTGATAGAAATGAATTGGATGGAGAGAGGCTAGAGGCAATAAAACCAGTTGCAAGGTTATTACAGTAGTTCAAATGGGAGATGGTTAGGTAAAAATCAATATGTCTTAGTGAGTAATTATAAACTAAATTTTTTTTAATTTGACTTTTGATGCTGCAGGTTGGTTGGAAAGTATAATCTTCATTCTTGAGATTTGCTGGGAAAAAAACATTCAAATGTTATTACTCAACTAGTTTAGAATTCTTCAGTATAAATCAATCAGCTTAACTGAGCCAAGTGTAGATCCATGAAAAGAAATTGGCTTCTTTTATTTACCATGATTGGCTGCAAATAAGTCATTATTGTTATTAAGGCAAATTAGAAAAATGTTAATACCTAGAAGCGATGCCCAAATAACAATATTTGACAAATATTGGGTGAGTAATCATCTGTGTAATCAAGTTCCTTTGAGAAAAAATTACAAACACTTCCTGGCAGAACAGTCACTGCCACAGAAAGTGTTGAAATTAGTCTCAAAATATATGCTATAACAACCCTGTGATTTCTTTCATGAGTGGGCTAAAGGAAAATGAATAGAATATATGCGTAAAGATAAAAAAAATAAAATGATTCTTTTCTTAAGTGTCTGATTCTAAATTGAATATGCTCATGTCTAATAATCTGAGATGTCAGGAGGACACTCCAGATGAAAACAAGATTCTCTAGGAAGGTATGACAAAACAACTGAAAAATTGTATGGATTTAAGTTTCTTGTTTGGTCCCCTCTAGGAAGGACAGGAAGGAAAAATTGCTTTGACTGAAAAAAAATGGCCTAAAAGGTGAGCCTTTGTGTCATCAAGAAATCTGAAACTTGTTCCCTTTCAAACTCGGCTGGATAATGAGCAAAAAGAGAGAAATGGTAAAAAAACAGAAATTGTGAAGAGGTTAAAGAAGTGCTAAGGGCAAATGCATCTGTGATCAACAATAATGCGAAAGCCTGAGCACATGGATGACATTGATATAATAGTGGAAGTGAGTGTGCTAAAAATAGGCAGTTCGTTTAAAAAAAGGGTTACTAGGATGCTATGCAGTTAGCTTCTTTCTTGTCTCTCTCCATCTTTCATTTCTTTAAAGGTTCAATATTTTTATTTAAAAGAGTCCTGGCTGAGTGAGTTTAATAACTATTCCTAAAATAAGTTCTATTTTTAAAATGTTTCTTCCTATAGTCTCAGCACAAAGAAATTTTTAAAAACTTATTTATAGAACTATTTGATAATTTATTCATGGAGTTTAAAAGCCAGAAAAATTTTTTCTCCTTTTTTATGCAAATGCACATATTTTGCATAGTTGTCCTTTGGTACTTTTGGTGGATTGGTCCCAGGTCGCCCATCCATACCAAAATCCAAGGATTCTCAAATCTCTTATATATTATATACTAGTGATAACCTATGCATATCGTCTAGTATGCCTTAATGGAAATCATCTCTAGATTACTTACAATACCTCATAAAATGCCAATGCTTATTAATAAAATGTCAATAGTTATTACAGTGTATTGTTTAGGGAAGAAAAATAAGAAAAAACCTGTGTATGTATTCAGTACAGATGCAACCATCATAGACTTCTAACTACAGAGTACACATCAGCAACAATGTAACATTTTTTTGAAATACTTTTCATTCTGCACCTTACTGTTTTCACCTAATGACATGGAGTTCTTCCCTATTAACCCCTTGAGAGTATCCTCATTATTTGTGCAGCTGCCCAGTCAAACACTTGTCAGTTAAATGTGATCATCTACTAAGAATAAACTTTGTATGTATTTCTCTATGCTTCACAAAGTTAACAAGGTTTTACTCAGAAAACCTTGCATCTTTCTTCAGAATTTCAAATGCAATTTATGAAAACGAAATATGTATAACTCAGTTCCTAAGCTCATTTATTTGCTGAAAGGTTGAAAGTTCACTATATCTAATGAACATCAAAATACGCCAGAAAAATATTATTACAAAGAGAAATTTTAGAAATTTCTATGCATTAAAATGTCTTGGGAAGCAGGTGTGAAAATGAAGGCATACACATAACCTCTGTTATTTATGATCTTTAAATATTAGTATTTAAGTTCTCTTATATATGAGTACTTAAATATATAGGTAAATACACATAAAAATAATTATAGTTACCTGTAGGTTAAAGATTGCAGTGACTTTTTTTAGAAATGTGTATGTATATATATATATATATATATATATATATATATATATATGTTTTTATATACGGATAGATATATAAAACAGTGATAAAAATAAAGTATGTCCCCACACTTTCCTACTGATTTAAATAAAATATAAAACTTTACTTCTCTTTTATGTAGGCTCAATATGAGCAGTCCAGATTATTGGGGAGACTCTGCTCTATGTGGTCATTTAAGGACACAAGATTCTTCCCTTATTCTGTTCTCCTCCCTTCTGTTTCCAACTACACGGCTACAGCTGAGTTGCCACCACTTCTCTGTGCCATTTGTAAGTACTTGGTTACGTGGCTATCCCTAACAGCAAGGCAGTGTGTCTCTATCACTACAGAAGAAAGAGAAAATGAATGTTGGTCATCGCCTAGCAATCTCCACAATTCTTTTCATGTTGGTACATTTTATATCATTACTACGTACATATGTATACATAAACAATAGGCAAAGAAAATGAGAATTAACATAGGCCACTGGTTTCCCTCCACAGCTGAAGTCTAGAGATGCCAGAGATATAATAAGGGAGGACATCCTATATTTGTGTTAATTTTAATCTTGCATTTCAGTGTAATATTTGCTCTAGGTTTTGTTTTTATTTTTTTGTTTTCTACTATGGAGAAATTAAAATATACAGAAATGTACAGAGAAGAGTTAATAATCTTTCCTATATGTGATTACTCTGTTTCATTAACAATCCGCAGTCTGTTTTTTTATTTCATCTAATGTACCAAAAAAGATCTGTTTTGAGTACTTTTTTAAATTTCAGAAATATCCCATCATCTGTAAACATTTTAATATGCATCTCTATTACAGAAAGAAATTTTAAAAATGCAATTATACCATCATCACATCCAACAAAATTATAATCATTCATCCCAAATTAGCTTTTCTTCAAATATTTTTATCATTAAAGATTTTTTTGTTCTTTGTATGACTCTGATGTATATGAATTCTTGTTTAGAGAACAAATTAGTAATTTTGCTGAAGCTTATAAGCCTCTGAAATAGGGTAGTGGGGAGAGGTAGACACAAAAGATACTTCACCAGGAAGCTTCTTTTCTGCCCTGGACCTCAATGCTTTGAATTATTAATAGTAGCATTCTTGGTCCCTGCAATACAACTTCATTCTTAATTATGGATTGTCTTAAATCATTCATGTGTGTTAATTTGTTTTCCAACTCTGTGGTAAATGCATTGAAGACAGAGTTACTTATAATGTCATGCTAGACTCAAGCTATCAACCGTTGTAACCCTCTTTTCAATTCCTTGAAATCTCCCATTTTCTTTATTCATAAACTGTGTTTTCAGTAGCATTTCAGGATACATATAAAATTAAAAATGATAAAATCAAGTCTCCATTTTTTAACCACAAGACTTTTGTTTATTTTTATAAGCAGGAAAAACAAAATAAAGCTTTTTTATTTGAGGGACAAGTTTAATGTTTGTTTTTCAGTCTGAGTCAAAATGAAAGTATAAAAACTGCATCAAGACCCCTACATCAAAGTGTCAAGTATTCGCTGCAGGATACCAGAGCAGGGCATTACAAAGGGATTGTTGGTTTGCATTTCTCTTTTGTTGAAGAGCAAGGGCAACATGAAAATCTAGAGAGATTATTTTCCTTGAAAAGAAAAATAACTCCCAAATAAGGATGGCAGAGGCCCTTTGTACATTATCTTCTATTCAGAAACTACCAATTCAGATGTGTATCTGATTTGTAGACTTATAACAATGCATGATTTACATTCTTGAACGCAAAGTTCAAGGATAATTCTGCATCTGGATCAAAATAGAAGCCACATAATTAAGGATGACTGTGACAAGACAGCACTGAAGACAAGAGATTTCCAAATACTGTTAATACTTACAGTAAAGGATTGTTTTAGCTAAAGCGAATAGAAACATGCTTCCAGCTATGGCAAGTGTACCAGAAAAAGTGGGATTTGGTGAATAGATATTCTTAAACAAGCCTTTTAAGAATTATTAAATTACCGAGCATGTTATTTGGTATGTCCTGGGTTCTCATGAGAGCTTTCAATATTGCCATCATCCCTGGAATTAGCTATTGATCCTCTCAGGTCCAGCTTCATGGCCCTTTCCCTGATTGCTGAACTTGACTCCCTATCCAGTGTTGCTCTAAGTGAAAGGCATGGGTAATTGGCTTGAATTAGTAAATGTCTCCAAAAAAGTGGAGTCTATGGTGAACTTCCAAATAGGGATTTTTCCTGGGAATGAAGACCATACTTAGAATGTACTAATGGGAGAGAATTTTTCATGGAATTAAGGAGTTGAGCTTTGTTTTATGAGCTATTTAGATAGGCATCCTTTCTTTCCCTGGTTTAATGTCGATTTCTTTCTCTTAGGGCTCAAAATTTCTCCCCTGAGTTCATTTCTGTTGGATTGTTTTCATTTCTTTATACCTCTTCTCTACCCTAGTATTTTTATGTAAAGGTCTGTACTGGGAGTATCAGTGAATGATATATGTGTATTTAAATACACACACACACACACTCACACACACACATGCATACCCTGCACAAAGCAGGGTAAAAACCATGGATTTTAGTTCTGCTCACCAAATATTTGCTGGGTGATCTTGAATTAGATATCTAACTTCTCTGACCCTTAGATTTTTTTCATCTATGGAATAAAGAGATTTCAATTGATCTCTAAAATCTATTCCCATTCTAAAATCCTGAGTCCTTAGAAAATGTTAGCTTTTATGGGGTCAAATTTCTATAAGAGTTTCTTTGTTTGTTTGCTTCTGAGCCAATAGTTATAAAAAATAGAAGTTTTCCTTGTTAGCATCATCACAGAACTTGATAAACTATGGGGATGCAGTAGCCATATTGATAGCTACTGCACTGCTGAAGAATGGATGGAAGCTTTACACATTAGGTTTTCTACAGGGTCTTGGAAATCCTTTGTGTAAATAAGATCACACCTGGAGTAATTTGGAAAAATCTTTCAATCCATAACTTTCCTGGTTAACTTAAAAGCTAATGAAAATTGCCAAACCCTATGATTATAAAACACATGAAGCCTAAATGTACTTTAACCCTCTATTCATTAGGGTAGTATTTTTGGATAAGTCCTGCCTTGAGAACACAAAAATACATTTTAAAAGTTTTACTTCATTGTAAAAGAACCATGCTAATACCATCAAATTGCCTCCTCTCCTCCCCTGCTAGTATTTAATTTTCATAGTAGAAAGTTTCCAGACTGTAGATTTTTTGTTTGTTTGTTTTATTTTAAACCCTGGTTGTATTATTTGGCATTAGTCAGATTTTGAGGTAGTGTCAATTTTGAAATTCTGCCAGGTATAAAAAGGCATTTTGCTCTCTGCCCTAATTTATTTGGCCTTCAACTATTAATATATAGCTTATCAGCCTCAATCTTGTCATTTTTGGCTGAGAGAGGCAGATTTTTCACCTCTATACAGGGTTTTAGCTGTATTTGTTATTTTTAAATAACCAATTAATTAATTAATTCTTAAAGTAGGTAATCAGTGCATGCACATGATACAAAATTTGAAACATACAAAATGACTTACAATGAAAAGTAAATTTCCCTTTTATCATAATTCTCCACCACACAGTATCGCATCAGGACACATAACTTCTGTAGACAAAGATTGGTTTGTCATTTTTTATAGTGTTGTAACTTTTTGGAAAAATCGTGGCTGAAAAATGTGGCAGCATTTTCAACTCTGCTCTGTTCTCCTAAATAGGTCATATACTGTCATGTTTCTATGACTTTTATTAATTTAAGATAGGCTTATGTCTCACTTTGTGAGTAAAGTTTATGGCACTATATAGTCTCTTAATAATCACTTCCTTTCACATCTTCAGAAAACAATGAACTGTTTCAAAATCTAAAGTGAATATTATTCTTCACTATTTGTAAACTCAGTTCTTTAAATTTAAATAAGCTTTTGTTTTAGAATAGTTTCAGATTTACAGAAAAGTTGGAAATACAGTACAGAGAAACCTCAAACACCCTGCACTTAATTGTCTCTATTGCTAATATCATACATTGGAGACGAGGCATTTGGGAGGTAATTTGGTCATAAAGGTGGAACGTTCGTGAATGGCATTAGTGCCCTTATAGCGCCCAGGAGAAACGATGTCTCTCTTTACCAAGTAGAAACACAGCAAGAGGGTGACTTCCTATAAACCAGGCAGAGAGCCTTCACCAAAAGCCTGACCACACTGACTCCTCAGACTCTCAGCCTTAAGACGTGAGAAATAAATGTTCAAACCACTTAGTCTGCAATAATTTGTTAAAACAACTAGAGCAAGGCAACTAGTTTTTCTCTAATATCCTAGTAGGATATCAGGTTACACATTTTGTTGTCACGTAAGCTTCTCTCAACCTTCTTTGGTCTGTGACAATTTCTCCAACTATCCTTGTATGTGATGACCTTGATGGTTTTGAGTAGTACTGGCCAGGTATTTTGTAGGAAGACCCTCAATCTTAATTTGGTGCTTTTCTCAGGATTAGACTGGGTGTATGGGGTTGGGAAAGAACCATAAAGATGAAGTATATTCTTCTTATCATATATCAGAGGTACATGCTATCCACATGACATTGATGATGATGTTAGCCTTGATCACCTGGTCCGCAAAGGTTTGTCAGGTTTCTCCCTGTAAAATGACTCCTCCCACCTCCTTTACATACTCTAGTCTTTGAAAATAAGTCACCAAGCACAGGCCACACTCAAAAGAGAAAGGAATTAAGCTCTGCCTCATTGAGGGGAAGGGAGAGTATTTATTGATACATAAATTATTTTGAAATCTTCCTTATGGAAGTTGTTTCTTTTACAATTTTAACATTCAAGCTAAAACTATTCTAAAATAAAAGTTTATTTAAAGAACTTTCTCAGTTTACAAATAATTACAGGGTTCTTGGTATACAAGAGCTGTGTCTGGAAAGTATCCAGCCATGTAATATGAAAAATAGAGTCATTTATGGTTTGATTTTTTTTCCAGACAGCTCATGTACATCTACTAGAAAATACTGGTTACATCTAAACATTTTTATCTGTGATAGTTCCATTACTACTTTCAATGAAGAAAGGAAATGCTAACAGTTGTTAACTTTTCATTCATTCAACCAGTATTTATTGAACATCTTTAGACAAACTCCTCATTTAGGCACTTGATGAACATAACATGGCACACTAAATGCTTGCAATGGAGCTCATGATCTCTATATTATGGTATGATTGGTGACTGGCTGAGTGCATGTATGTATAGAGGAACCCACAGAACTTCTACACATGAGGAGCTTAGGGTCAGTAAACATCTCAAAACTAAAGAGATACCATATAATCTAAATTGTATTTGTGTAGATCTTTACATACTGCAAAAATGTTGACTATGTATATATACACATATATATAGATATACACACACATATGTATGTAATAGTGGTGGATAGGAATAGAATAGTTGGTCCCTCCTACTACTATAGCTCTATAATTTGGTGGTATGATGTTAAAAAAAAACAGTCTTTGGAGGCTGACATAAATTGTTTGACACCAATGTCGCCCCCAGGTATGGCTGTCTGATTTTTAGATGAATAACTTTAATTCCCTGAGTTTTACTTTTCTTATTTTCAGGGTTTTTGTGAGTATTCAAGCTAAGTCAGCAAAAATGGCTACATATTGTTTTCATTCTTCATGCATGCCCCTTTCTAAGGCTATTTTGCATCTTCTCCCATCAAAATGTGAAGACCATTTTCTATCCTTAAATCTGGTCTTGGCCTCTTGTGACTTGCCTTTTGCTAATGGAAAATTAGCAAACGTGATACAGAGGCTTTAAAAGAACTTGTGTGTTGGAATTTGCTTTCTGGAATCTAATGACATGTGAATAAATTCAGGTTTTCCTGCTAGAGGATGAGACCAGAGGAGGAGAACTGAGGTATCCTTGTCAGTAGATAGCCACTCCCACACAGGTGGGTAAGGCCATTTGAGTAATGCAGCCCTCAGCTTGTCCCATGATTGATCGCAGAATCAGCAACTGACCACAAATGGGTGAACACCATAAAAAAGCTGTCTTATCGTGTTACAGGCAGACCTCAAAGTAGGAAGTACACTCAAGAGTCAGTGAGAAAGTCAGTCCATAAAGATCAATTGGAAAAGATGATAGTAATGAAAAAAAAAAGGAATAAATCTCACTTTCTTTAATTAAAGGTGAAGTGAATTCAATGTGAAAACCAAAAACCATCAGGAGCAGTGGAAAGTACTCGGTCAGCAGGACCAGAGGCCCTTGTGTGTTCGCTTTTCACTTCCAAGAGTACATGACTCATTAAGTGCTTGCCCCAGAGAAGGGGACAAATCATCAAATCATTACCGGAAAATAGAAAGAGCCAGCAAGTCCTGCAGGCTAGCACCACAGGTCATTTATAAGAATGTACAAACCGGAAGAGTATTCTCCTGCAATTGAACAGTGTGTGTGTGTGGCGGCGGGGGGCGGGGGAGGGGTATGATATTAAATTAGGGATTCACCAAAATAGAATAAACCAGCAGAAACACACACACACACACACACACACATACACACACACACACAGACATGAATGCTCTCTGTAGATAATGTTTTTTGGGAAATCAGAACTTTTAGCCAGAGGTGGTTATTAATGTTGATGGTTATTCAATATAAATCATTCCTCTAAGAAAGTGAAATGCATTTTGTTGTGGTGGTTGGATCATTTATTCTCCTATTTATCATGAGAATTATTCCCAGTATTTGTTGTGGTGGTGGTTGTGATTTTTATCTTTTTGAACCCCATTTTCTAATCTATAAAATTTTCTGATTTCTGTGCTTCAGTTGTTCTGTAACAAAATCAGGTATGTTCGGTCAATCTTCAATTTTGAAGTTATATTCGTGGTTTGATAGATTGGCTAGACAATACATTAAGGTCGGCCCACTCAGATATAACTTAGGATATCTTGCTTGCTTTTCTTACACTGAATAAATAATACTGAACTCACAAAAACTGATTCTCATTCTTAAACATTTGAGGAGTGTTGGACATAAAGACTTCATGCAATATATACCTGAAAAGTAATCCAGACAAATGTGCAGTCAGAAGTAGGTCTTAACCTGAATAAATATTTATTCAAAATGATTACTTTTAAAAATAAAATTCTCATCTAACTTTGTCAAAGGTATTCTCTAACATTTTCTTGTGAAAGTTTCTTCAGTATGTTTCCATATATTCTCTAATCAATCCATTATTATTTTATTTTTAAACATAAATATAATTACACTATATATCAGGTTCTGAAACCAGGCTTCCTCACTAAATAAAATTTGCCCAGTGTTCTGTATGCATAAATAGAGATCTTAATTATCTTTAATGGCTGTATTTTTTGAATATTTATATTGCAAATGTTTGCACATTAAGTTGATCGAGTCCCCTCCTGATGAACACTTGGTTCTTTCTACATTTTTGTGACTATAAATACTCCTTTCTTGAATATCCTTCTATATTACATTTATAAATTTGATAAGTGTTCATAGGATATTTCCAGATGTGGAATTGGTAAGGCAAACAAAAAATGTCAAAGTTTTAGAATCTAATTTTAAAAATGTGTTGATTTTTTTTTATTCTTACTTAAAATGTTCTGATATTTAAGGGTGTATATTCAAGAATCTCTTAATATATTACTGAAATCAATAAAATCTCATTTATAATTTTGAGGTAATGATATTAATTTGAATAAAAAATAAACATGAGGTGTGTGAATGCGGTAGAACATTTTGATGTATACATAAATGATGAAATTACATCTCAATTTAATAATAGGGTAATTATTTAATTTAATAGTAGGCCAACTAAATATTATATATCTTCTAATTTGATACAATATAAAGTATAGTACAACTTATAAAATGAACTTGCCAAAAATACTTACCCTATAGCTAATGAAATCCTTACATCACACTTCCATATTGCATGAAAACAGGTGATAAGGGAGTTAAATGATATTATGAAGAAACAATTGAACAAATCAAGATTGTGGAACATTAAGCAACTTGATCAGTCTCTTCAATTTATCAATATGATTTTAAAACAAAGAAGGGCTGCTCCTCTATATTAAAATATACCTAAGACACATAGTAACAAAATGTGAAAGTTTGTCATTTATGATATTTTGGTTTCCACAACTTCTTGTGATAGAAAATAAAGACATGCTCAAAACTAGGGACATATCACAAGAACCTCAGCGTCAACTAGAAAGCACTTCTGATTGTGAAATTTGAGACAATTTGAGCTCCAAATGAATAATGACAGAAATGTTTTAGAAAAAGTGAATAAAATCAATTCATAAGTCCACACTGACAGAAAAACAATTAAAATAGGAAGATAGAGGGAGAAGGGAAATTTTATTTTACAGAAAAATTCCAACTAATAATTTAAAAATTACCGTATTATACCCATCACCAAAATAATTGATTCTAAAAGTGATCATTAATGAGCTAAAATAATTGAGAAAATGATTATTGGGAAACATAACTTTCACACATTATCAAACTATGATAGTTTATTAATTATAAAGTTTAAAAGGAGTATTTTCCAATGGGGAAATCTAGAAGACCATTGTAACCAAATAGTCAAATTAACATAATCAATAATGAGACAAACTGACATACCATATTTTTGCATGTATAAGATGATACGTGTGTCTAAAATTGTTAGACCAAAAATTGGGGTTCATCTTATACACAGAAGAAACTGGTTGAGGGGGTTTCTTAATGTTGGGTTTAAAAATTAGAGTCATCGTATACACAGAAAAGTACGGTAAATTTCTGATGTGACATACAGGAAGTGTACTTTACATGTGCTACATTCCTGCCAGAATGTTTAAGCTAAATCTAATTATGAAGAAACCATCAGAAAAATTCAAATTGAGTGACATTCTACAAAACAACTGCTCTTTAGAGATTAATGTCATAAACGACCTAAAAAATAAAATCTGGATAACTATTCTATTATAGATTAAAAAGACTTGGCAACTAAATGCAATGTGTATGTATTGATTAAATTTTGGATGGGGAACTACAATAGCAACAAACCTAGCTGTAGTAAAAAAAAAAAAATGGGAAAATTTAAATGTAACAATGTCTTTGATAAGTGCATCACTGTTTATATTTTCTAAATGTGAAATTTATAATGTGGTTATATGAGAAAATGTGCTGATCCCTGGGAAGTGCCTACTGAAGTATTTAAGGAAAAGTGTCACTCTGCCTTCAATTAACACTCAAATGATCACCCTTTCCCAGTCTCTGCCAAAAGTGACATATAAAGGATATATATAGAAGGCTGTCAAGAAAGTATCCAGCCGTGTAATATGAAAAATAGAGGCATTTATGGCTGGATTTTTCCCAGAGAGTCCTTATATCTATATCTATCTATCTATCTATAGATAGAGAACATAGACATTATATATCTATATGTTATATAGATATATAGATATATATAAAATATATACTTACATGTCAGTATATGTGTGTTTGTGTATGTATGAGAAAGAGAATGAACATGCAAATATAGCAAAATGTTAACAGTGAATGTATATGAAGGTGTACTCGTAAGAGTATTCGTTTGCTAGGACTTCCATAATGAAATATTATGGGCTGGGTGGCTTAAACATCAAAAACTTATTTTCTCACAATTCTGGAGGCTGGAGTCCAAGACCGAGATTATCACGGGGTTGGTTTTCTCTGAGCCCTCTTTCATTGTCCTGCAAATGGCTGCCCTTTTTATGCCTCTTTACATGGTCATCCATGCACTCCGGTGTCCCTTTGTGTGTTCTGTTTCCTCTTAGCGGGACACCAGTTGGTATGTATTAGGGCCTGTCTTAACAGCATTCTTTTTAAAGTAATCACTGATGTAAAGGCCCTGTCTTCTAAAACAGTCATATTTTGAGGTACTGATGGTTAAGACTTCAACATATGAAGTTTGAAGGGACACAATTCAGTGCATAGAAATGGGTATTCATTGGACTATTCTTGCAAATTTTCTGTAGGTTTGAACATTTTCAAAATTAAGTTGGGAGTAAAAAATTAAAGCTCTGTTTGGTCCATATACTTCTCTAAAATAAAATTATTGTGAAAATGAGAAGTAATTTGGTATGGACTTGTGGCTAAATTATTTAGACAAGCCTTGTAAGATGCTGTAAGAAGGATTTGTTTATTTATTTATTTTTGAAAGGAAAAAGGATCAACAGAAGCTGGACTGTGCTAGTCATTTTCCATCAGCCCACATCAAAAAACAAACAAACAAACAAATAAACAACTCATGCCAATAATTCTTCTACACCCTGGTCCTCTAAAGAAAAATATCCTAGAAAGTGGAGCACAGGTTTAAAATTCAAAATAATAACTGTCTCATTATATTTTCCAAAAAGTCACTTTTTATTAACTTTTGAAGTTTAATGTCTCATTGAGAAAGAATATTCTTAATGTGATAGCAGTCAGCATTATGATACTGCGAACTGTCATAATCACAGTCTTCAGATTTGAAAAATATTTCTACTTTTAGTTTTTTTCCATTATAATTTAGCTATAAAATAAGTGAATATAATTGCATCCACCTTTCGTTTCTAATTCCTCTTGATAATTTTCAGCCCTAAAATGTGTTTCACCTCAAGCTGTGATTTGTCAGGTTTTATAACCTCTGAGTATTGTCAGTGTTGCCTATGTGTGGATGGGAAACCTCTAGGGAAAACACAGGTTCTGTAAAAAAAGGCATTGGTGATTCAGGAAGTGATATTTATTCTTCTGAGTATTGAACTGATGCCCCAGCTCAAGAGGTGCTTTTTAAATTTTTTTATTTTTCTAAATGACATGAAACAGAGGTCTTACCTTGAATATGAGACTCATAAAAAAAATTAAAAGTTCAGAAACCACCTCTGTTTCAGATTTCATGAGTGGTCTTAAAATTTTTCAAATGTGTATACAAAAGTTTTAATACTGCAGAAGAGGAGAGGAATTTTACTGAGTTGCAAAGACATCTTTGTTACCATATTGCTTTTTCAAAAGGAAAGTATGATTTTCTGAATATAAGGTCAAACATTTTCTATTCAAAAATTTTCACAAGTAAAAGTATAAATGAAGTAAAAATTTGTACATAATCCCACTGTTCAAAGACCAGAATTATCAGTATTGACTCCATGTATTATTCTAAAGTCTAGTAAATAAAGAAAAAATAAAAGCATTTATTCTGCCTTTCTTTGCATGAGCTATAATTCAGGATAACTAAAAAATTACATCTTTATGTTGTTGTCAATCTTTATTATTCCTTGATTAAAAATATTTAAAGTTATTGATTTCCCTCTAGATACTGCTTTAGCTGATTATGTTTCACAAATATTAAAATGGGATATTTTTATTGTTGTTTAATTCTCAATTCTTCAAAATTATTCTTATTTTGCAGGAGCTTTTTAATAGCTTGTTGTTAATTTTTCATACATAACATTTTAAATCAAGCACCTGTTAATGATTTCAGTTGCATTGCCGTATCAGCAGAACGTAAGCTGTATGATTTTGATCTTGAGAGTGTATTGAGGCTTTCTTTGTGTCCTAGTACATGGACAATATTTGTTTTAATATTCCAAGTATCTTTGAAAAATTAATTATTTTCCTATGTAGTGAGTAGAAAATTCTTTCTGTAGCTAATATTTTGAACATTATTTTAATAGGTTTTTTTTCCCAATTTACATTCACCTTGAAAAGCATACCTATTTATCCCTTAAATCTAATGAGTGTGTTGGTTATATATTTTCATAAAAATAGGTTTAGAAAAGTTTAGGAAAAGAACAACAACCAGCCTTTACTATATAGCCTATAATACACAGAATTTGTATATAATCTATTGATATAGTCACTGCCCAAGATAGGGTGAGCATCCATAACTAGTCTTAATGTATATATACCTCTTGGACTCCTGCTTTCTCCACTCTAGCTCATTAGTTTTCAGAGCACTTCAGATCTCCAACTTATTACTTCCCCTAATGTCTAGAGACACATAATGAATGCTAGTCAATTTGGGTGGGATAGGGGGGGGATCCTTCTCCCTCTTAGTTCAAATAAATTTTCTTTTAGTTAATAAACTTACCAAAAAGAGACACACAATGGGTTGGAAATATTTGAATAGCTAGATTTCTGAAACAAAATAAAGTTTTAAACCCTATCACCTTTTTGATCCACTTAGTCTTACTCATGAACTAATAACTCAATAATGTTTACTTGAAATTAGTTGTTAGTAATTTTGTTTTGGGAATGGTGGGTACAGATGTGAGTGAGAAGGTACATGAGCAATTATTCTGAGATGCAGAAGTGTTTCCTTTCAAGTTTGCTAAAGTAGCACATATTAACATGATATGGAATGTGATTTCAGTATCTGAGTGCTGATGAATAGTGTAGTTGGCAGGAAGACTATAATCCTTGGTAATTATCTCCTCAGGTTACCAGAGTGGGGATACCACATTTTGCTGTGTATAATGAACACTTTTTGCTGAAATTTGTGAGGGAAAAATAAGGATATGCATTATATATGGGTAGTACTAATTCCATATTTATATATACATATAGTTAATTTCTTTATGCTTATGAGTTAAAAGTATAACTCTAGAAATCAATAATGATATCTATATACAAAATAAAGAATACCCTGGAATATGATAATCATTTTTTATTATTAAATGTTTTGGGGTGACATTGATTAGTAAAAATTACATACGTTCCAGGTGTACAATTCCACAATACATCATCTATGTGTTACATTGTGTGGCGTTGTGTGCTCACCACCTGCAGTCAGTTCTCTTTCCATCGCCATATATTTGACTTCCCCTCTCTCCTCCACCACCTCCCTCCCCACTTGCCCTCAGGTAACCACTAAACAACTGACTGTGTCCTTGAGTTTTTGTTTCTTTGTTGCTATTCCATATATGAGTTAGGTAAAAAAATAATTGCTAAAATTTCTTTATAATACAAAAAAAGTATTTAAATATAAACAAATAAAAATTTGAATTAAAAAGTTAAAACAACAGATATTTTTCCCTGAAAGTTTGGGCCAAAAACATGGGTACCCATTATACACAGGAGTGCATTATATACGGTAAAATATGGTAATTACTGTGTCCTTTCTTTTTTTATGGAGAAAGGCACTTCTTTATCTGCAATTGATTATTATGGACTGACTTTCTCATTGACTCTTGAGTGCACTTCCTACTTTGAGGTCTGCCTGTAACACGATAAGACAGTTTTTTTATGGTGTTCACCCATTTGTCGCATACAAGGACAGTCGGAGAAATTGTCACAGACCAAAGAAGGTTGAGAGAAGCTTACGTGACAACAAAATGTGTAACCTGATATCCTACTAAGATATTAGAGAAAAACTAGCTGCCTTGCTCCAGTTGTTTCAACAAATTATTACAAACTAAGTGGTTTGAACATCTATTTCTCGTGTCTTAAGGCTGAGAGTCTGAGGAGTCAGTGTGGTCAGGCTTTTGGTGAAGGCTCTCTGCCTGGTTTATAGGAAGTCACCCTCTTGCTGTCTCTCAAACAGAAAGGTAACATTCTTTCAAGTCAGGATGAACATGGGAGAAAGCATTTTTGTAAATTTATTCTTGAGATATTTGGCAAAACCTGCTCACACATTCAAGTATTGTTTATTTGTTTATATAGTTTAAAAACTACTCAATCATCTGCAGATATGAGTAATGCAGACATATTCCTTGTTTGTAAATGAGTCCTGAGTCAGCAAATTTGTGCTCTCATGTTGTTATATTAACTCAACTGCAAAGACTCCTGATGTCCCCAAGCTTTCCAAGGACTGTAACATTCAAGGACACGGTAATGACAGGCCACCTATGGCACTTTCCCAGCAAAATTCTACTGTGCATCTTTCCTACTCAGACTTCAGCACACAAATTGGAAAGTCACCTAACATTTCCCCCATCCACATTCATGTAAATTCTCTGTGGTTTAATTTAATAGAATTCACCTTCCTATTCAATCCAATTTTAACACAAAAACAAATTCATTTCTCCTTCAATGTTGCTTATCTCTGGGACTACTTCCTTGTATTCTATCATAAAGAAATTATTACAGTCTTTGGGGGAACACACAGGAATTATAATGGAACAATTAGTTCAATAAAATAAAAAGGAATTTAATTCAATCAAGTGAAGAAGGACACAATCACATTAAATACAATACTAGTGTATGGTATATAGAATACTACCCCAGCAATCTCAAGCCTCCTGATACACCACAAAGCACATTCAAGTTCAGGTACATTAATGACACACCACAAAGCACATTCAAGTTCAGGTACATTAATGACACACCACAAAGCACATTCAAGTTCAGGTACATTAATGACCTTAGTTAACTGAGCTGAAGGAAACCTGTGAAACAAACATCCCTAATTCATTTCTATTTTGATCTCATAATAACCTACGTTTCTGTTTTACTTTCTTACTACCTTCCCTTGTAGTTCACTATTTAACTTCTAATAAAATGCCTTTCTAACCTCAAAACACTTCCAAAATTTGTCTCCCCAAAGCAAATGCCTCAGCTGTCATTTTTCTTTTATCTATCTCCTCTTCACCTTGAACATGACCCTGTTAACTATGTTATCTCTGTAGAACTCATCTCCCTGGTTGCTTTTCTCTCAAGTCCTTGTTTTCCCCTTAGTCCATGTATTCCCGCCCCTCTTTTATAAATTTATAATGCTATTTATCACAATGTTATTTATAGTGGTAAAAATTATAAACATAACACTGACTACCAAAGAGCCATTAAAATCAAACACTAGAAAACTATTTTGAGAGTTGGAGAAATATGCCCTCTAGAGTAAGGTTAGTAAAAATTACATAGGTTCCAGGTGTACAATTTTATAATACATGGTCTATATGTTCACCATCCAGAGTCAGTTCTCGTTCCATCACCAGGTACTTGCCTCCCCCTCCCTGCTCTCCCACCCTCTCCTTGCTGACCCTCAGGTAACCACTAACTATTGATTGTCAATATTTCCCCTTTTATCTGAGTGGTTTGTCTCATAAGTTTTACTACAAATGGTGAACCCTCTTTCTATGGGTCTGATCTTGTTTCCTGGTGTGTGAGTAAAGCTCTAAAAACTAAATTTCAAACCCCAACTTCTCCTCTTTTCTCCAGTCCTTGACCCTCATCCTTAGCTCTTTCTAATGTTGTCTTGAAATCACCTGGAAATGAAAAGATCCCAAACTGAGCCCCATGGTTTATTCTCTCTTCCATGCTGGCACATCAGACCTCAGAGTCAAGAAGATACAAATCATTAGGATCACGATCGAGACCTTGCCCTTTAGCCTTAAAACCCAGACTTAGGATCATTCTATGGGGCTCTCTCTCTCGCTGCTCATCGGCCTCACCTGTACTGTCGTCACCTTTGTTTATTCAGGTTTATAGAATCTGTTGAAAGAACTACTGCCATTATCTTTGAATTAATCCACCAAATTTGAGACTTTCATTTTTCAACTTCTAAATCTACTGTAACTCTAGCGTCCTTTATCTGATCCCTAACTTTTTAATTTAACTTTAAGGTTTGGCTGTCTAATTTTTAAAAACATCCAGTAAATATAATTTTAAATACATAGTCTTACTTGCACCTAAAATTGATGTAAAAAGAACAATAAATTTTTAATACTTGTGTTTTATTGTACAAAGTTTTAGATTGGAAAGACAGCAAAGGCTGAATAAAACAATTTTTTAAAATTCTTTATTGGGAGAATTTTATATGGATTATAAAGTTACATTTAATTATATTAGTTATATTTGCCCTATGAGCTTCATTATAACATACATATGCAATGTAAACTCCCAGAGGGCAGATGCTTTATCTCTAGAAACGACAGAAGTGATAGGTGTTTAGTAGGTACTCAATAAATATTTGCTGACTCATGATTATATAATTCAACTGCTACAAAAGGGTATAAAGTATAATTTTTCTTTCTGTCTCTCCAGGTACCCAGTTTCTATCCCCAGAGGCAATCACCACTTTACCAATTTCTTTTACATTTATGTAGATAAGCAGATATGTGAGTGTGTGTTTGTGTTTGTTTGTACACATCCCAGCCATTCTTTTCTCTCCCCTCAAATAGAAACAATCTATACACACAATTGATGTACCTTACTTTCTGCATCTATTAATTTTGGGGGGTCATTTCATATTAACTTTTGAAAAACTCTTTTGTATAAAGACTGCTTAGTATTCCTGAGTAAGTATGTCCTCAATTTATTTTGCCTGTTTTTTGGTAGGGCTCCCTAGACTATCAGGATTTTGTGATTTTTAAATAATGTTGTAATACATACGAATATTCTTGTATGAATACCATTGCTCATACATGCATGTGTCTGGAGGATGACATCCTAGAAGTGGAATTGCTAAATCAAAGAGTAATGACATAGACATTATACTGACGTATACTTCCATCACCATTGTATCAGAGCACCATTTTCCTTCACACCGACCAACACAATGTTATCAGACTTTTAGATCATTACAACTTAAAGTTGAAAAATGATATTGCATTGGAACTTTCACGTTCTTTATTTAAGAATAAATGAAATAAAACACTTGATTAATCTCACATTTAAAAGACATTTGTCTTTTCATTTCTATACATTGTCAGGAATTCCATATATTATCAACATATTTTTACTATTTTCTACTGTGCTGTAATTTGTCATTACATTTTCCTTACTTTCCCACCTCACTGGCTTTGCATTTGCAATTCTCTCTTCTTGAAATGCCTTTCTCCAGCATTTTCTTAAATCTTAAATTGAAATCTTAATTCCATATGCATAGAATATCCCCAGGTGGTGGTGGAGTGAAGAAACTGTTAGCAGGGATCATTTCCATTTACCCAGAACTGTCATTGTTCCTAAGCACTGTTTGTACTTTTGAATTTTATACAAAGCTTATACTTGTGTGTAACCTATATGCAAGCGAACCCACACATGAATAATGTATTCATAATTCACATCCTTGTCTTTCAAGGTATAACTTGAATGTAATTTTGAGCTGAAAGTTGTTTATATTAACTATTATAAACACTCATAGAAATGAACTATATATGCCTATTATACATATAAAGATGTATATAACATATACATTGTATAAAAACAAAAACATTTCTTCAGTAGTTTGGTATCTTCTTGATTGGGAATCTGTGTCTGATGATTCTTTGAATTCTGTCAACATGACTAGCACGTTCCTTAATCAGTGTAAGTACTTCAAAGCTGTTTAATTCATTTAGCAAACATTTATTGAACTCCTGTTCTGGAGAAGTATCTTGGTAATCACTGGCAAAAGAATTTACAGTCACAACCCTTACCCTTAGAGATTCCAGTTAATGATGAATATAAACGCGGAGATAAATAATGTTAATAGGTTCAATTGAGACATAGGAAGAAGGGAAATGATAAACATTAAGTGATTATCTAAGCATTTTCCAAAGATTGAGTCAAGTACATGATTTCAGTTGATCACCAAAAATGTTTTCATTACATAATGACTTATTGCAGAAAATATATTACAAAAATTAATAATTTTGTGAATATTAATTTAATATGAGGTTATAGTAGACTTTAAAGAAGTCAAGTGTAAAGAAAAAGATTAAGTAAATAAGAGTTTAGACAGAACATACAGCTATTGCAATATTAGTGAAACAGAGATAGGGATGACTGAGGTTTGGCAAATGTTGATCTTTCAACCAGTTACACACTGCTTTAGTAATGATAATTTTAACTAAATATTAGAATAGCTTCCTTTTTCTGACAGTTTCCCCTGTATCGAGCATTATATTATGTACTTTCTGGTATCCATTGAATAATAGTGATTTCCCAAAATGATATGCATTTTCCTGAGGAAACAGAGGCTGAGAGAAGTTAATTAAATGGCACACAAAACTAAAAAATCAACTATTTAATTGCTATACAATTGTACCTATATGGTGCTAAGAATTAGAGGAAATGATGGCTGATGTTTCTGACCTCAAAAATTCTGAATTTGAATGGGAAAACAAATACTAGAAAAATACACACAATTTGTGAGAGGATATGATGAAAACTTATGGCAAGAGAACAATTAGGGGTGGGAAGTAAGATCAGAAAAGACTCCCTTCAGGAGGTGATGTTAAATCGTGTTCTGACTAATGAATAGAAGTGAGCTGGGCACTATACAAAGGGAACTTCATGTGAGAGGTCCTGAAGAAGGACATAAAAGAATGTCAGTGTGGTTGGGTACAGAAAACCTCATTCCCACAAACAATGATAGGAGAATACCTGTTTCCACAGCCCTGTCAAGAGTAGGTTGTTAAAATTTAGGACTTTTGTCAATCTCATGGATAAGACATATTACCTCAAGATAGATTTATTTTGCATTTCCATTACCTAGAACATATTGGGTTTCCTGAATGAGATAAAAGGTGAGTAGCAGATTTAGAGCATACGAAGCATAAAAGAACAAAAACCTTTTTGTTTTCAGGTTTGGTATCTGCTAAATGTCCAGCCAGTTCATATCTGACTGTCTATTTGAAAGAGATATTCGAACATATGCAGGGATTAAAAAGAAAAAAGAAAAAGCATTGTACAAAGATATTTATTACAGCACTGTTTTGCTACAGTGAAAAACTGACAGCAACTGAAATGCACATTAATAGGAAAATGGTTATTAAAATGTTATATAGAAATACTACAGGACACTAAGAAGTAGTTACATGCACAAAGTTTGAAAGCGCAGGAAAAAAATTGATAGAGCTATTATCTTGAGGGCAAAGTGTAATAATAAGGGGTAGACAGCACGTCTTTTGGAGATTCTCTCTGGGATGTTTGTGGATGAAGTGATGTGTCATCAGTCATCTGGATCAGAGTACTCTAGCAGGGCAGGAATAGGTGGGGACACAGATGAAACAAGATTAGCAATAAGCTGGTACTTGAAGTTAAGTTGCCAGTACATGAGTATTAATTTTATTTTTCTCTCTACTGTTGTTTGCAAAATTTTGTAAAACTAGTTTTTTTTTTAAAATGTCAACACATTGAATATCAAAAAGTTACTGAAGAATAAAGGCAGGAAATTATTCCACAAAAGTCTTGGCTGTTAACTTCATATTTAAAGCAGGCTGTGGTTAAGAAGATATTTGTAATATCTAGTTTTGATATAACTAGAAAATCAGTGTTCTGATGATTAAATGAGATGATCCATGTAACCTCTCTAGTCCAGAATTCTCAAAACACATATAAAACAAAAATTTTCCCTTCAAGTTGCTTTTATTACTTAAAATATATTTAAAAAAATGTTTCCATCCATCCATCCATCCATCTTCTGTTAAACAGTTACAAAAACATTTCATAATTTATTTAGCCATTCCCCTATTGACATTGTCTCCTCTGTGTTACAATAAATGTCTTGTAATTCATATTTATGCACTTGTTCAATTATTTTCATGAGGTAAGTCCCACAGGTAGATTTGATGGATCCCAAAAACCAGGTTTTTCAGTTTTCTCTATAAATAAATAGATTGTACTCACATACACTAGAAATTATGAGAGTGTCTGTTTCACATAACCTTGGCAAAAAGGTGATATAAATATTTGCACATGTAAAAATATCATCCTCTTCTTAATGCCTGAATTTGTATCCCATGAATTATTAGTGAAGGTAAATGCATATTTATTTTCTACTTTTATCTTTGTCACTGTGAAATACCTCTTTTTTGATCTTTTCTTATTTTTATGTTGGACTCTTTGTCTTTTCTTTATTGATTTGTTGGAGCAGAGCTCTTTATATTAAGACTACTAATACTTTGTCATATATGTTGCAGAACATTTGTCTTTAACTTTATGTAGTTTAAAATATTTTCACCTTTATTTTATGGTAGCCAGGATTTATAGCATGCTAAGAAAAGCCTTTTCTATTCCAAAATTATGCATTTATTTTATTTCTGTAGTCTCTTTCACACAGTTAGATTAATTTGTTTGCACTTGTGTCTTTAACTCATCTGGAATTTATTATTGAGTTTGGGGTAAGGATATGCATTTTATCCCAAATGCAGAGCCAACTGTCTCAAACTGGTTCCTGTCTATACCTCACTGGAAATTCCCATCTCATTATTTCTTCTTTTGGATGCATTTCATTGGCTCTTTTCACACATTCATTATTTCATATATAATACATTTAGAACCATCTGTTTTATTCCAAGAAAACATTAAAGGGACTTTTTGGAATCACTTTAGAAATTAGGTGAGAATTGGCATTTCTATGATACTAAGTGCTCCATTTAAAAGCAGTGTGTCTTCCTACATTAAAGTCTTTAGATAAACTTTATGTTTAACGTCATAAGTCTTTCATATTTCTTGTTGGTTCCTTGGTATTTTATAATTTTGAAGTCTTTTGTTCAATAAGTAAAATTGTTTGTGTCATTCCATTAGTTTATTTAGCTAATACTAATGTTACATCTACAAAATGCTTCATATACCTTCGCACACATGAACATGTGTGCCCATACACACAAATGTCATGCACCAAATAATAAAATGCCAAGATGTAGGTGTGTGTGAGCTTTTGGATACATTATTTGTCTATATTTCAGAACTCTACAGCCCAACAATTATACTTCTAGATATACATCCAAGTTAAATCTAATGTGTGTCCACCAAAATTATGTACAAGACCCTATGCAGCAGGTTTTTTTCTCACAATACATAAAATCTGGAAACAATCCAATGTTAACCAACAGGAGAACAGATGAACCAATTGTGATTTGCTTTTACCCTGGGGTACTTCACAGTAATACCAACCATAATAAAATAACTACTGATAAGAGAAATGGCATGGAAAATCTCATGACCAATACTCTATAACCCTATTCGTGTGATGTTCAGGAACAGACAAATCCAATCTCATAATAAAAGTCAAAATAGAGATTACTTTTCGGGAGGGTATTGTCTAAGAAGATTCACTAGATGGCGTTGGGGTATGATGAGATTTTTTAAATCCAAACGTAAGTGGCGGTATCACTGGTTCATAACTGTGTAGCAGTTAATTGAGTTGTACACTTAGTGTTTGTTCAGTTTATTCAACACAAGTTTTATTTAACTTTTTAAAAAAGTAAACTTCCTAATAGGCTCGTGCATATCCAGTCACTAGAATAAAAGTCAAAATTAAAAACGAACAATCCCTAAAAATAAGCAAATAATCACAAAAGCAGTAACAAAGAGAAAATAGTTGTCCTCTCTCAAAAATCCACTTATGACTATAAGACTATTCTAAGCTCGGATGCTTTGATCTGCTTTGTGTGAATAGACCCTGATAGTCAATACAGGATATGCCCGGTGATCTTCCCTCCAACTCCTGCTGCTTCTTATGTGTCATATTTCTCTCCCAGTCCCCCAAGTTAAAAGTTATAGCATCATGTTTTACACCCTATAATGATTGAACATCATCTCATATCAATCTCTTTTTCCTTTTTTACCAAACCATCTTCAAATGGACTACAGAAATGGTCTTGCAATAGGACCCCCTCCATCCAATCTCTGGCCAGGTATATTTTGCAAAATGCTCTGTTTAATTTTTCAAAACAGTGCTTTGTGCAATGATGAAAATGTTCTATAGCTGCACTGTCCAATGTGGTAGCCACTAATCACAAGTATTGGGTACTTAAAATGTAGCCAGTCTGACTAAAGAACTTAATTTTTTATTTCATCTCATTTTAATTAATTTAAATAGCCACCTGTGGCTAGGGGCTAGTGTTGAAGAGTGCAGTTCTAGAAGCACAGTTCTGAACTCCGTCTCTCTACAGATGAGCCTGGTTTTTACACATTTGCTGTAGGCCTGGGTCATTCCTGAGCCAATATTAATCAGTTCAGTTGTTACTCATCAAACACAAATAATTTTGCGTAACAGACTTCTCTAAGCTAGATTTGTTCCTTTAACACTACTCAAGTAATCAGGTAGGAACACTTCTAATGCAACAGCTTTTCCCCCCACTGACTATCAATGCTAAATTATTTTTAATTGGTCTGACTCTGTTCTGCAGGTTTGGCAAAAGGTTTTCAATATCTCTTTACTTATATCACTTCTATTTGAAAAGTACTTTTCTGAGGACTCCATCCCAAATAGCAGAACTGTGTGTGACTGAAACCAGGTTATATTGTCTGTCACATGTACAGATAAGCAAATATTGTAAACAACTTAATTGGATCCAAACAAAACTTTGGAAATTCATTTATGGTAAACTGATAGAATGTAGCCATATGGGTATTAAAGTGATTCAGATTTGTACTGACACAGAAAAGTATTTATATCAAATTATAATATGAAATCAGCAAGACAGGAAATACTAAATACAGCAATACTAATTTATTTTTAATATAAAAATATGTATATATTCAGAGAGGGATAACTTGAAAGAAATTGCATTAAAATGTTAACAGCAGTGGTTTAGCTCCAGGTGGTAGAGGTTGTTGTAGTCAATCCAAATTTTCTATATTAACTGGTACTAATACTTTTTAGAAATGAAAACAGCATACGCAAATTCAAGGACAGATATTTGTTAAATTCTGAATTAGTAAATATTTTCTGCAAAATCCATAGCTACAACATGAGGCAAACCAGAAACCAAAAGGTTAGTTTTTAAATTACTGAACAATGGGCCTCTACTGATGGAGATTCTGAATAAGAAAAAGTGTGAGATTCTATATATGGCCACAATGTCAAGTGTAAATTTAAGATGGGAGTGGCATTCTAAGGAATGATTACCAATATCAAAGACCAGAAAAGGATTTATGCAAGACTAGCAAGTGAAAAGAAAAAGAAGAAAACTAATTTTAAAAAAGGGATTTTTAAAAATAATGTTACAGTGGGAGGGTATTTTTAAACACAACACAAAACACAAAAACTGTAAGATTCAACTACAAGACTACAAAAAGAACTTTGAAACAAACAACAAGGGAAAAAAGTTTGCAACTAATATCACAAAAGAGTAACTTCTTTAACACACAGGTATCTTTATAAATCAAGAAGATAAGACAAAAATATACACAAGATACAAATTCAAAATACAAAATAATCATTATTTGGGGGAAGAAGAAAGAAACAATCAAGAGAGACCCATGGAAAATTTCTAAGATACTAATGATTTTTTTTTCCTTTAAATTATGTATATTTTATTCTTTAGTTGCCATGTGTATGTGTAAACTTGTATCTCTATCTCTATGTATCTACCTAACTACCTACACACATATATTCTATATGTGTACTTACAAAAATAACTCAATGCATTAAATGGACCGGGATAAAGGGAAGGAGACAATATGAGTGAAAATGTATGTTGTTGTAGAGAACTATGACATATATAAAAATTATAAAGCACATTATTTGTGACCCAGTATTTCTCTTATAGGAAATTCATTCTAAATATAAAATTGAACATGTGTTATGTAAAATTATAGTATACAAGGCTATTTATTGGACTATCATGTGTTACAGTGAAAATCCGAAAACAAATTATTAACAGGGAGCCTAATATCTAAAACATAGCAGTATGCTTTTGAATACACATGCAGCTGCAACAACAGAATATAGAAAAAGAAAAATAAACAGGGAGACAAAAGAAATTTCATGAAATATTGTGAAAAAAATATTTCACATGTAGAATAGTATAATTACTTTGTTGAAAAGAAATATATACATGCTTATTCATTTACAGACACTCTTGAGAGTCTAATTGAATGGAAAAGGAGACATAGGGAAATATGAGTATTATCTATTCAAAAATTAAATTTTAAAAGCAAGTTTCCTCTGAGGGAATCTCTTCTATCAATTAGCCCATAGTCCTCTGATGCTATATTTAGATTATCCAGAATATCCTCAATCTCCTGTAAATAAAAAAAAGTGTCCTCCTTAAGGTTTTGACCTTAGAAAAGGGTTTAATCAGGGGAAGGGGAGGGTACCTGTCAATACTCAATCAGCAGCTAGTATCCATCAAAACGTATCAATGTTGTTAGTGACCAGGAGAACCTCCAGGGCACCTTTATTCTTTACATGCTTGCTATGTATGAAGAGCTTTAGAGTTATCAACTCATTTATTATTCTTGAAAAACCCAGTGATTTAGATACTATTATTCCCTATCTTATAGATGATGAAATTGAGGTACAAGAGAGCTAATATAATTCATTTTAGGATTCATAATTAATGGAGAGGATGCAATAGCCTTTGAAACCAAGCAGGCAATGGAACCCAATATCTCTCTGCAGCTTTGGGCATCACTCCACTAGCCCTCCACTCCTGAGAACGGAAATGTGGCACGCAGAACAGTGGGTGTGTAGTCCTGCCAACAAAACACATAGCTGCTCCCAAGTGGTTCTGTTACTGGAGAACAGGTTCTCCTCAGCGCGATGACCAGGTCCTTGGTGTCCCAAAGAAGGGAGAGAGACACAGAAATAAAGTGGGGAGAGAGCAGTTTATTAGAAGTAAAGAGTACAGTCCAAAGAGGCAGGAGTGGGCTGAGCAGGAAAGTGGGACAAGGGCCTTGGCCACCGAGGTCTTGGCAGTTTATAGTCCTTTTCCTTCAAGGGGCTACATCTTCCTGGGCGTGGGGTCTCTTGATTGGCATTTTTGATTGACAAGGGGTCCATTACATCACCCTTTCCCACTGCACAAGTTTTCTTCCCAGAATCAGTCTGTTATAATGATATTAATGAACTTCCAGGCATATATATGACACTGTAATGATAGTGTAATGGGGCTTAGGTAAAATGGAGGTCATTGTAACTTTTACTGCACAGGCCTTGAAACTGGTTTAAACTAGTAGACTATTTTGTACCTTATGACTACCTTGTATTAGCTAACTTTTTGCCTGGAATGTTCTGTGGTTGTTTAACTGTGGGTAGGGATTACTAATGACAGGGTGGTATTAAGGTGGTGATTACTCCAGCAGGGCGAGTTCCAAGGCAGAGGTCCCAAGAACCCCTCTACTGTGTCTGCCTTCCTCTCTTTTCTCCTGAGGACGTGATCCCCACAAATCTCTACGGGAAGTTGAAGGATAGGAACTCTCATCTTCTGTCTCTGCTTCCTGCTGGAGGTGGTCGTTGTCCCTATCTACTGGGGATTCATGGAGTTCTCACACTATCTGATCTGGAAGGGTAAAGGGTCTCAAAATCCACCTGGGAGACTGTTCTGACTCCTTTGGTCAGAATGGGCTGGAAGCCTTGCTAGGGTAACAGTTGTACCCCTATATCCCCTAGATGAGAAGACATGAATTCAGTTCTTAGTTTTAAAAAGCTTTGGCCCAAGAAGCAGGACTCTAAGCCCCTGTCTCAGGGTGGCTACGTGATGAAAAGTCCGTGTATCTCCCCTGAGCCTGCAGCATGTTGACTTCTGGCCTAGCTTGTTATTCAGATATTATCATCCGTTCAGCCTGGAAGGCCTGGAAAAGATGATGGCCCACAGTGATTATAATCAATGAGGTGGGGACATAAATTGGAAGTTTCAGGGTAATTATCTATGGCAGAATGTAGGGGCATTCTTATGATTCAGGCTAGAGGCAGTCCATTGCTTAAGATGAGGAGCCAGAGAAGATTGATCAAGAAGATGATTAAGACCATGGGCTAAGGAAAAGGTGAAATTGAAAGCTGGAGAACTAGGGAAAAAGAAACTAGTAATTCCTATGGGGGTTGGGGGTGGCTCCTTTGTTTGGCCCGAATCAATTCCTCCTTTAAGTAAAAAATAAAAAAAGAGAGAAGTCTGGCTTTCTTTTGTCAAATATGCACGTCTATCACATTGAGAACATTCAGATGCAAGTTAAAATTGGGTACAGCAGTTCTTGATTTTTAAAGGATTTACATTCAAACCTTTCTTGAGTACTTTTTCCACTGATGATCTTCTAGAAGAAAAAATCATTTGTCAAGAATCTCTCAAAGACAGGGGGTTCCCTGGTGGTGTAGTGGCTAGGCTTCACTGCTCTCAACACCACGGCCTGGGTTCAATTCCCAGCAGGAAACTACCCTCGCACCAAAAAAAAAAAAAAAACAAAAAAAAAAAAAACAAAAACAAAAAACAAATCTCCCAAAGCCAAATTCTGCCTGGGGGAAGGCTTGAGAAAACCACCTTTTCACCCAACACTGGCCATACTAAAACCCCAGTTTAATTTATCTACGGTCACATAATAAAATCAGGAGTTGGTTTTGTTTGTTCCATTGTTGTTGTTTTGGTTTTTTCCTCTTACTTGGTTCTAAGTAATGTCCATAAGTTATTCCATCTCTTCAGAATTAAGTCATCATTTCTATCTACTGGGATTTGCTTCAGGATACTTGCAATTTTGCCCTTTCCCGTGGGACAATCTGAGGTATTCCAAGCATAAGTGACAGGCCATTCTTACTTCAGCTTCTCAGATACTTGTTTATTTCCCAAGATTAGTCTTTATAGTCTTCCTAAAAGAATCTCAAAGGTCCTCACAGGGGTACAAAAACTAGCACGCCCACTTTTTTTTTTTTTGGTTGTTAGAATTTTTATCAAATGACTTCAATTAAAAATACTGATTTTTATTTTTCTTGGAAAATAATGAGAAAATCTGGGTACCCTTAATGTTTCTTCCTGGCAACATTTTCTTAGGGTGGAAAGGCTGTCCGGTTCACTCTAGTTAGCACTTCCATGCTTTATTCATTTGTTCTTTACATCTGTAGGATTTCAATTCACTTGTCTAAATCTGTGTTACTTAGTGTGATCTGTAGATAAGCAGCATTAGCATCACCTGGGACCTTGGGAAATGCAGATTTCAGGTCCATTTCCTATCTTCTTAATCAGAGTCTGCATTTTAATAAGAGCCCTAGATGATTTTCTTACACATTAACATTTGAGAGGCCCTGATCACCTCCTGTCTTACCCTTACTTACCAACTACCAATGTGCAATTTTATATTCTAGCAATACTGCACTCCTTGTAATTTTTTTACTCAAACCAGATACTTTTTTCTGTTTATAGTGCTGCTCTCTTTTCCTTAGATAACCTTCTCCAAGTCCCCCACATGGTCTTAGATAACTCAAACTCATCTTATGAACTTCTGCTTAGAAGTAACATGACCCATCTTTAAGATTTTTCAGCAACTAACCCCTACCCCAACTACAATAAAGTAAAGTATTCCTCCTGTGTTCTGCTAATACTTTCTACATGATTCTTCAAAATTGTATTTGTCTATTTATGTGGTTTTCTCGTGGGAACTTCTTGTAACCTCAGTGAATGTTTTGTTCATTTTTCTAACATAAGTTCCTATTAGTGGGTTGCATGGTGGCCCTCAAAAAGTTATGTCCATACTCAAATTTTCAGAACCTAGGAATGTGACCTTATTTGGTAAGAGGGTCTTTGCAGATGTAATGAGGTTAAGAATCTTGAGATCATCCTGGGTTATCCTGTGGGCACTATATCCAATGACAAATGTCCTATAAGGGCACACAGATAAGAAGAGAAGAAGGACATGTAAAGATGGAGACAGTGATACAATCCTAAGGCAAAGAACACCTGGAGCCACCAGAAGCCATAAGAGGCAAGAACAGCTTCTTCCCTAGAGACTTGAGAGGGAATACAGTCTGATCAGTTTCTTGATTCCAGAATTCTGGCCTTCAGAACTGTGGAAGAATGAATTTCTATTGTTTTCAGCTAACTCAGTTTGTAGTCATCTGCTACAGTAGGCAGTCCTAGGAAACTAAGTAAATGTCCTGCATATCATTTGACAACTTTCTGATTGCATAACAATAGGTGCCAATGCTGAGCACCTACGAGCCACCAGACATTTTTCAGGTGCATTACAGATGCTTTAAAAATCAAATTAAAGAATGGATGAAAAGATGGTTTGGGCAAAGGGATGTAGATGTACAACACAGAATGCCCTCAGACCACACAAATGGTTATCACATGAATTCTTGTTTAAAAACTTGACTATAGATTAAGCTTTTAATAATCAGATGGACAAGATAATCTGCAAGTTGATGAGCTTTTTTCCAGTGATCCAGCCAGCTTGTTCAAGGGCTCATGAAATATTGAAAACAATAAAATAGCTAATGGGAAAGAGAAAAACGAAGAGAGCAGTGCATGGGTCAAAGTGTAAGAGTCAAAGAATATAAACACTAATTGAACAGCTTCCAAACCATAAAAACTTAAATGCCTTCATGTTTTTCATAAGTTTTTTCTCGTAGTCTTAGAGGGCTTATAGGAAATTGTATTCCTTGTGGCAAATGAACATTTAAGTTCAATAATCCTTCGATTTTTTTTTGAAAAATTAAAGTATTTATAAAATTGAATACTTTATTAGGAAAACACATATAGTCAGCAGTGTGCTGATAAATATTTAACAAACAGCTGGGAATGGGGAGCCCTAATTTGTAATATTTCACTGATTTCTATGGCTGATTTCAGGTATCAACATGATGACAACTGGCTGGCACAAGTCCTGCAAATGTGTCGCACAGCAAGTAGTATGGAGAACTAACACAAAATTATCAGGGGTTTGGATTAAAGAAGTTTACCAACTTGGAGTGGAGAGAAACAAAAATTGAAAGAGGCTAAATAATGCTTTTGGTCAAATTAATAACTACCTAAGTAACACAAAGGGAAAAAAAGAGTAGCATCTCTAATACGATCCCATATTTATGGTACTATCTGTCTCTACCTGCCCACAGATACTCAGAGAAATACAGTAGGTGGCTTTGTTTTCATATATAAACCAGTTAAGAGGCAGTCTCCTGGAACCTATTAGGAAATAATGTTTTGAGAACTGAAACCAACATAATGACCTACCCCTACATTAAATAACATGAAGATGAAACAAAAATAATGTAGCGACTGCTTTAAGCAATTTACTCTTGAAAGATATAACTATGAATCACTGACAATAGCTTGATTAACAATAACAGCTTCGAGCTCATCAATACTTGCTTAGGCCCCTTGCCTTGCTGTGATCACCCTTTCTATGCTCTGATGTCATACACTTGGCCCGGCCTCTATCAGTTCTTGCCTGGCAACAAAACATTTTAGAAATGATCTGACACCGGCCCTAAAACCATATAAATATCTTTTTCTCATTTCCCCAGTTGTGACCCTATTTAGAGCCTGTCAAGTGTGTTTTCCCTTGCTGCAATAAGTCCAATAAACATGAGTTTGCTTTCTGGAAGTCTTATAGTCAGAGTAGGCGGTTGTCCTAGACCGGAGAGAATCTCAAATAAGAAATCTCCCCTCCCGCCTCCACTTCGGATGCTCTTGATTGGATGAGGGTAACGCCTAGAACTACAACCATGGTCTGTGATCAGTGAAGGACACTGCTGAGGACAAGTGGCAAAACATTGAGGAAGGAAAGATTGACAGACGTGACGACTGTTGAGCTGTCATATCAGACTCAGGGTCATTTCCCTCTAGTTTTTGCACCCTATTTATGGAAGTTTTAGGGTGTTCAGTGCTGTTTTGTCACTCAGTGCAGTATGGTAGAGGGCTAGCACATCCCGTGACAAACCAATGGCAGGAAGGCATGTCTGTGCCCGAGGACCAGAAGCAGCAACCCCGGGTCAGGTCAGATAACATCCTCCATGTGTTGTCATACACAGTAGAGAAACCTCATTGAAGTAGGGTGGCCACATAGAGTGAGAGCACCTGACAGTAGCTATTGACATGCTTCGGGTAAGTCAGTATCGTGATGGATTCCAAAAGTGCAATTTTAAGCTAAACTGTTCACATCATGCCTCATTACTATTCAAAAATACTTATACACACAGGTTGTTTGTAACATTTCCATCAATAGAAATTCTGCAGACATTGGGACCTGTGTGGTACAGGAGGTGACAGCAGAATACATCCTTATCCTGCGGGAAAAGAAAAGCCAGTCAGCCCTTAGATTGATTGGTCTTAATCTTTAGTTATTCTGGGTGACTGGCAGATCCCACATTGATCAATTTATTAAACATGAATTAATTAATGGTATTGGTAACACTAGTATCAATAAGTAATATATGTATTCATTTATTAAGAATTAATAACTTTATTAATTTTAAATATTCAAAACAATTCCCATCCGTTGTTTGCTATTTGTTCACAGCTATCCAGTTTGCAAGCCCATTAATGTGGGAAGTGCAAGTGTTTTGTTAAATGTAAGTTCAAGGAGACACTGCGGTATCACTGAAAGACAAAAGCACTCACAGGATAACCAATAGCTGATCACTGGCCTCTGTGTCCAGTCTCACCAGGACCATCTTGGTGTGTTTCCCTTTTCTCCTCAGTGTGTTCTTACAAGAATAATTTTCTGTATTCGACTTTTCATTGTTATTAAGTTTTCCATAAGTGCCCACTTCTACGTGTCTGCAGCATTATAGTTTATTTTTTATTGATTTCTTTTTACCAAATTTTCACCTTATTCATCCCGGATTAAAGCTTGTCTGAGGAGCTCCCTGGCCCTTCCTTGCCTTGCCTCTTATTAATCCTGTTTCTTCTCATTTTTCTCCTTAAATGGTGAGGTTTTCTTTTCTTTTTCTTTTTTAACTTTTCTTTGAATCACATAGATGTGCTCATGAAAGCTAAAGGGCTTGATAACACCTCAGCTAGCATACTTTAAAAAACTCCTCCTATTATAATCTTCATAGAAATAATGTGATATTCAAAGTAACCTCTGACGTTAACGTGTTCTTGGTTGTTTGAAGGAAATACAGTTTACTATTCATTCTTCAGTGTTTTGAATTTAATTTACTTTTATCAAAGTAATACATATACTTTAGTTCCAAAGATCAAAAAGCACTATAAGGTTTATAACATTAAAAAAATCAAAATAAAACTGCAGTTCCTTCTCTATTCCTGTTACCTAGATATTATCAAGCTGAAGTCAGTACTTTCTATAACATTTACCTATCAATAGCTCCCTCCCATAAGAAATAAGAATTAACTTTTATTATCCCCTGTGCCCTACAGACAACTTCCCCTCCCCCATCATTCCAATATTATCATAACATTTTATTGTCCTTTCTAATTGTGTGCTTTGTGACCATAGAAATATCCTTCTGATACTTTTCATTAATCAACAATTTTGCTTTTTTTTTTTTTTTTACACTTATTGGGGAATAATACCACTTTGCTTTTTATGGAGTTAACAATTGTCTCATTTTTCCCTATTAGTTTTCTTTCCTTATTTAAAAAAAATTTTGTTTAATGTACCAAACACTAATTAAGTCCTTAAACTTACCTACAGTGCTAAAAGCTCTTCTTAATATAGTCAAATACCTATCAAATAAGCAGCTCTATTTATTTTTTCTTTCTGTGAACTTTCTACCTTTTGTTCTAATTTGGGCTGGCTGTTTCTGTGATTTGGGCGACTTTCCTCCAGTATTAGTTTCATAATTTCCTTACATCTTTTCATGTCACATCTACCATTTCTGGGATTCTTTTTATCTCAGTGTAGTGGAGCACATTCTGATTATAGCTTTGCAAGTGAGGGTATTCCTGCATTAAACCAGTAATTTGGCCAGGCATGGACTGTAAGTTGGCAAACTTTTCTCCCCAGAACTGGGGAAGGCATTACTCCTTTGACTTCTAGTATCCAATATCAGAAGTACAAAGCCATTCCCATATTAGATTTTACACATTTGGGGGGGGGGGAGGGTTTCCCTGGTGGGGAATCGAACCCAGGCTGTGGCATTGAGAGCATGGAAACCTAGCCACTGCACCACCAGGGAACCCCCACCCCCATATTAGAATTTACATGTGTGACCTAGTCTCTCTCCTTGGAAATTGTTAGGATCTTATTTATTTATTTATTTATTTAAGAAACCCTTCAATTGAATGTCATAGTTGAGAATGTAAAGGTTGTTTTGGAGTTATGAATATGTTTTTTATTTTTATTTATTTATTTTTTTAATTTCATTTTTATTGATAGACTTTTTGGGGTGACATCTGTTAGCAAGAATTACATAGGTTTCAGGCATACAATTCCACAGTGCATTGTCAACTTGTTGTATAATAAGTTCACCGAGGATCTTATTTTTATCCCTGATATTCTGGGGTATCTCTGATAATGCTCTGCCTTGGCATGGACGTCAGTCAGGTGGTAGATACCCTGTTTACTTGTTCAGTTTTCATTCTCTTGCTCTCCTCTCCAGAATACTTGAAAATCTTTTCCTCCAACCTTTTTTTTTCAAATTTGTTTATACATACACAGTAGTTCTAAGATATCACAGTAGTTCTAAGATATCTTTTCATCTCTCTAAGGATGTTAATCATAGTTTTGATGTTTTATTCCAAATTCCACTTCTTACTATTGGTCTTTCTCATGTTTCATATTTTTCTTAAGTGATTTTTATCTATGAGTAGTGTACTTGAAAAATGACTTGAAACTATGTGGGACACCAAATATCAGATCTTTTCTCTTAGGCAACCTTCTTCTTAGTTTAATGGTCCACCTTGGGGCAAAGGATACGTGATTGCCAGCATTCTAGAAGCTAAGTGGGGGTAAAGGCCTCAATCTCACTATTCGGTATGCAAGCCTTATCTTATTTTCTCTTTTAAGCATAGTATCTCACCATCAACCAACACATCAAAGAAGGTCTATTTATTTGAAAAGATATGGAATGGAAAGGAAGAAGTAAAACTATTTACAGATGCCATGACTGTACGTGACCACAAACATTCTAAGGAATCAACAAAAATATTAACAGCAATAATAACTGAGTATCATGAGATTTCAGGATACAAGATCACTATACAAAAAAATTTTTGTATGTATATTGGCAACAAACAATCTGAATATGATATTAAAGGAACAAGTCAATTCATAATAATATAATAATAAAATAATAATTTTGATAAAAGTGCAAAAGCTGAAAACTCCAAAAGTGGCTGAGATGAAGAAAATCTATGAGTAAATAAAAGAGATACACCATGAAATAAAAAAGGAAAGGCCATTTATTTTTAACAAGTCTTTTCACAAAATATTTAGTGAGTGCCTATGGGACATTCACAGTGTTTAAGGTAAGAGACAGAGGTAAAGAAAACATCTTTTTCAAAGGGAAAGTGCCTTTATCACACACACTCTATGAAAGTATGTCTGTACTGTCAAACAAAAAAATACATCACTAACTATCCATTGGGAACATTACCCATTATGTTCTCAACTAGCCAGTAATAATATACAGATATGTTTGACACCTAATGACATCAGGAAATACATTCTCCTGAACCCAGTTTTTTTTTAAATGATAGAATTTCAATCCTTGTGCAAGAATTCTAACTTAGAGAAATGTACCCCAAAGAAACTGCAAATGCTTCAAGGCTGAGAAACCGTTACCCAAAACAGGATTCTCAAGAACTCCTTGGATTTTGATACTCACCTGAGAGCCATAAGGGAATTTCAGAGAGCAACCATCAACAGCTAACGGGAAAGTTGCTCTTGGGATTTCCAATTAGTACACAACTTAACCTGTAATGGCGTATTTTTATTTCTGAGTAGCTACAGCCTTCTCTTTAACAGACATTTTATGTGACCTTTGCTTCTATCAATAGTATTACTGTAGTCCATCCATGCAACTAGAATAAACCACTGTGCATGTGTAAACAAAGATCATCTGTTCTTGATTACTGAAAAGGTTCAACCCCTCATCCCACAGTGAATTGTCTTGCCTTTTATTTGAAGCAAGTGAATAAGGCTACACATTGACCTTCTGTAGATACATCTCAGGTTTTATATCTGAGCTGGAAAACTAGTCTGCTCTTGAGTCAGAAAATAATCAATTCTAATTTTTTAAATTGTATATTTAGGAGACATACTTGGCAAAACTTGATGGCCACTGGATCGTGATGCAATGATATTAAAGAAGTCTATTTCATTAAGCAGCTATCATCTTAACATAACAGAAAAAAAATTCTTAGTTTCTTAAACAAAATCGTACTTCAATGCTCCAAACTGTCTCACATGCTCATTAATGTCAGAGACCTTTGTTTTATTCTTGTTTAATATACATGGATTATAGTGACCATATACTAAGTATTTGGTGGTTGTTCTATTTATCCTTTATCCAAAGCCCTGGCCATCATGGAATTTACATTCTAGAGTGGGAAGACAGGTAAGTTTCATATTAACTCAGGTAATGATTTATGCTATAAGGGAAATAATACAGGGTAAAAGTTGAGAGAAAGTGAGGATTAGACAGAATGTTCAGGAAAGGCCTTTCTTCATGGAATGTAGGTAGAGGGAGATAAGAGGGGAAGCAAAACCAGGGAGAAGGCTGCCTGGTTGGGACTAGTGTGATAGGAGACATGACGGTAAAATCAAGTTTCGATTGGGGTATGTTGAAGGTAGAGCTAACAGTACTTGTTGGTGGGTTAAACAAAGAATGTGAGCAAAATAAAGGAGTCAACCATGATTGTAAAGTAAATTGAAATAAAGTGTACTTGTGAAGCTTGTATAAAACCTGGGATGTCAAAGAGGCTGGCACATTTGGAAATGTAGTTGGCTCCTACTAGGGGTAGGGAAGACTTTCGTGATGAAAATTCACATGTCTTTTTTGTAAGGTTTTTGGTCTTAAAGAGGTGAAATAATGTCAGATACCTCCTTCCTCCAGTTCCCCAAATTACTATAAAACCAAGAAATTAGTATCTCTGCCTTTCCTTCCAGAACAAGCAATATAACCCCATTATAAATATAAGGAAAGTATAGTCTCAGAGGAAATTCACATTTACAGTCCCTTGATTAAAATTCACTCATCTTTGAAGTTCTGAATCTCAATATCCATAGCTTTTGGCTTTCACAAACTAAAGAACAGAAGAGTTGAGAAGATTACAAGTAAACTGAGAGCCTCGGATCCACTCCCTTTTTCAAAGAGAAAATCCACCAGTATCTCCAAGCATCTGGAATGACCACATAGTTCTCCTATCTGAAATAAGAAACAGAGGTCAGGGTAGTCTTTCACTGATTAGAGTGTTCATTAGGATGAGCACAGAGTTGCTTAAAATTCTCATTTTGAAAAAATAAATTCACATAAGATTTTAAATTACTTAACTGCATGGCTTATTGAACAAGTATATAAATACATTTCATGAAAATAATTTTTCATTAAGTTCCCATCAACTACTGCTTTTGAAAAATGTGGTTTTTACTTTCATTTCTATACCAGGGCTCAACTTCCCCTACCTGCCCCTCCAGTCAACCTTATCTGACTAAATACCTTTAGGGAGCTGTAGTTCATGTGGGTAGAGAGAATAAACAGCCTGGTTTCTCAAGAGTTTGTATCACTATATGGTGATTTGTTAGAATATTTTTGTTTTGGTAAAATAACAATAAAAGTATATACCTCTTAGAGTTAAAAGAATTCAATAATGAGAATAATATATAGAAAGCATTTAGAACCTTACCTTGCAGACAGCATACATACAAACTTAAATTATTTAATACAACATTTCGTTTTAACACCCTTTTTGTCATTCTACTGCAGAGCTGAGCAAGATGTCGATCACGGTCCACTAGTGTACTGCCAGCAATTTTTGGGGTGACTGCCTGAATAATAAAACAGCTAGTATACTACAGAAGTTGGGGGAGTAGCCCATGCCCTGAAGATGTCTGCCCAGGCTTGTTCTACTGCGTTCATCTACGGCACCAGAACATTTCTTCCTCTCACGTGAAGTAAATTCCCAATCTCACATGGGTTCTCTTCAGGGCGATGTCTTTTGCATATTTGCCAAATTGTCAAGACAAAACTAAAATGATAACTTCTCCATCTTTCCCCATTCCTCATCTATGTGCTTTGTAACTTCCATATACCCATGACGGTGCTTATCACATTCTAAACAGGGAATCTGAGAAATTAAAGCTTCAAATCACTTAATTCCCCATAAATTCTTTATTTCCTCATTATCCTTTTCTTGCTTTATACAAGATCAAGGAAATTAACTACAGTGAGGTCACTTACTTTCCTTTTTTTTCGTCCCAGATAAATTATTTCAGGCAGAATGCCGTGACTCTCAACTGAATGTACTAGTGAGTCTGGATTGCTGTGAACTGTGAGCCTTCCCTTATTTCTTTCTTTCTTTCTTTCTTTTTTTTTTTTTTTTTTTTTTTTTTTTTTTTTTTTTTTTTTTTATGGTAAGTTCTCTGGCCAGGAATCAAACCCAGGCCACAGCACTGACAGCGCCGAAGCCTTAGCCACTACACCAGCAGGGAACTCCCAACCTTAATTCTTTCTAACCCAGAAATGTATCAATAGTTCAATGATAAAGAATCTCACAGCTTGATTTCACTACACATTTGTAGAGCAGTTTCCAAGTTATAACTATGGAATGCAACTGGAATTTTTTATGTAGGTGTGCCCTGGGCAAAAAACTTCCACACAAAGTGTTTTAAGGGTAGAGATATCTCCCCAGTGTGGTGGGATAATCCTAAATGTTCCAAGTCAAGGGGAGGCTTTTCCAATGGCCCAAGATTCCCCATGTCTGAGTTAGCCCAGATATCCAAGAATATGAAACTTCCAATTACATTTAACCAACCCACCATCTTCCTGACAGTGATTTGATTGGCAATCCCAGTCATGAACCAAGCCTGCTTGCTCATAACTAGGCAGCATGCAAAACTCATCCTAATCTAGAAACAAATTGTCCACCTCGTCAGCACTATCCCTAAGTCATTGTAACTTAAGACAGATTGAAGCCACAGAAAAGGCCACAGCCACTGACTTCTGTTTTCTGTTTCTTGTTTCTAATTTTCTTAATCTTTGTTACATACTGTAATCACCCAGGAAGCTTGGAAAAATGATACCTGGGCTCCAACTCAAGATTTTGATGTAATTGGTATAGGTGTGGTGGGAGAATGGCCTAGACACTGGGATTTTTAAAAACTCCTCAGGTGATTTTAGGATAGACAGAATTTGCAAAACTGGTGTAACATGGAAAACCATTTTCACACCAACCCATTTGCTTGGGTTGAATTGTCATTATCCCCCCAATCCCCTCCCCCACACAACACACACACACAAAGTATGCTGAAGTCCAATTCCCAGAACTTCAGAATGTAACCTTATTTGGAAATAGGGTTATTATTAAGTTAAACTGATGCCACACTGAAGAGTGAGCCAGAAATGCAATATGGCTGGTGCCCATATTTAAAAAAATAAAAAACACCATGTGAAGAGACAGAGACGCAAGGAGAATGCCAAGTGAAGATGGAGGTGGACAAGGGAATGGCACAGCAATAAGCCAAAGACGACCAGAGACAGCCAGCAAACCGCCGGAAGTTATGACAGTGACATGGAACAGTCTTCAGAGGAAACCACCCCACTACCTTGATTTCAGATTTCTAGCCTCCAGAAACAACACAATATGTTTCTGTTGTTAAGCCACCCAGTTTGTGGTACTTGATTATGGGTGCCCTAGCAATCTAAACCACCATCTGTCCTGAATATTCTTTATTTACCCTTGAGTTTTGATACAGGTGTATCTCCCCTCCAAGAATTGGACGCTCTACCATCACCCATCCAGTCCTATAATTTACACTTCTTATTGATTTTTTCCTCAAATTCTTAATGAACACATATTGAAAGAAAATACCAGGGCTGTCTGGAAAGTATCCAGCCATGTAATATGAAAAAGAGGCATTTATGGCTGGATTTTTTCCAGACAGCCCTCATATGTGCTTGGGACTACTTAATACCAGAAGATAAAAGAATAAACCAAAACAGGTGTAGTCCTTACTTCCATAGACTTTACAGTCTAGCAGGGAAGGCAATCAAATAATCACCCACATACAAAACTGCAACTGTGCTTTGCCTAACAAGAAGCTATAACTGGGGCAATGATGTCCCAGGATTCACTGTTATTAAGGATGCCAAAGAAGGCTTCCTTGAGGAGTGACATTTAAGCTAAGATAAAAAAAAAAAATAAATGAGCCAGAATTAGCAAAAAGGGAAAAGTGTAGACTGAAGTACAGGCAACTACATGTGCAAAGTCTTTGTGACTGAAAGAATGCATTGAATATCTTTATGCAGGTCAGTAGGCTGTGTCACAGTATTATTTTCAAAGGCTTAAACACATGATCCTCATACAAATATAAATGGATGTATGTCAAAGATTTTGTTCAACTCAGTGATTAGAGAACCAGTCAGAGCAAAGGGGGTTCCAAGAGGAATGAGAAGCAGTTTATACAGATCATCAGAAATATAAAAGAATGTTAAAATAAGATTGCTTAGATTATATAAAAAAGTGATTACTACTCTACTGGGGAATAAAACCAGTCTTTGGAAATTTTTTTTCCTTTTTTTTTTTTTATAACATTTTTTTCCTTTTTTTTTTTTTTTTTTTTTTTTTTTTTTTTTTTTTTTTTTTTGGTTGCTTTTTGGTATGTGGGTAGCTCCCTGGCTGGGAATCGAACCCAGGCCGCAGTGCTGACAGCGCCAGCGCTGAAGCCTTAAGCCACTACACCATCAGGGAGCTCCCTGGAAATGTTTTTTTCTACTGGATAATTCTTCAAGTTAACATGTAACTTCATAGCATGTGTTCTCATTAGATGGTAAGTCCCAATGTCAAACACAGGTACAATTTCCTAGAGAACTTAAATAATCTTTGTGTGTTTGTTAGACAAAGTCCCACAATGATGAAGAGAAATGCTGCATTCTCTCTTGATTTCTAAGTTTGAAAAAATAACTCTTTTTTTCTTTTAAATTTTTTTTGGTAAATAACTCTTAATAGTCAAGTTGCAGAAGCAAGAATTTGATGCAAGATGAGGGTGAAGATTCAGAATCATATACTCATGGACAACAACTACTAAATTCTCACATTTCTCTGTATAATAAATCATTATCTTCTTTCTCAGGAAATTCGGAAGGGATTTGAGAGCCACTGCTCTGAGTTCTTTTTTTTTTTAATTTTTATTGTTAGACTTATTGGGGTGACATCTGTTAGCAAGGATTACATAGGTTTCAGGCATACAATTCTACAGTGCATTGTCAACTTGATGTATAATAAGTTCACCACCTAATGTGACTTCTCTTTCCATCACCTTATATTTAGCTTCCCCCGCTCCTCTCCCACCCCCTCCCCTTTCTCCCTTCCCTCCCCCACTCGTCCCCAAATAAACATTAAACTATCGATTGTGTCCATGGGTTGTTTGTTTGTTCATTTATTTTTTTCTTTGTTGCTTTCAGTTTTGTATCTTAGTGTTTCAGTTATCTATCCCACTTCCAAACTCACTTAACACACCCACTTCTCTGATCAGGGTTATGCTCCCCCTATGTCTTCATGCAATTAGGTATGAAGATGTGCAGACTTTTTAAGCTTATGTCTTCACACTCACACACACACACACATTATCCACATGTTTCAAGAGAGAATTTTGAGAATTCCAAATGGCAAATTAAAAATATGTCCCCAAAACCCAAATAAGATTTTATATCTTCCCATGACAACAGAAGCAATTTTCTTATATTTGCATTTTGTTCCCCTTTACCTATCCTGAGGAAGTCTCTGCAATATATAGAGTATAGCTATAGAGAAAAGTATAAATAATATCCTTTCTCCACTTCCTGTAGAAATTGGTTTGCATTTTGAGGAATCAGAATAAAACTGAACCACTGTCCTACCCAGTCATGCTTATACAATAGGTTCCTGTGCAATAGGATTCAAGACAGAGCTTGCTTTTTGATATGATGATTCAGACTTAATTCCTTATCCTTGTTACTTACTGGATACTTAACAGCTTTGTGACTTTAGAAAAATTAAATAATCTCAGCCTCAGTTTCTACAGGTTGTTGAAAATACTAAGGTATATAAAGTATGATAAGCCTTTGACATAAAAGTCCCTCTATAAATGTTCTCACCTTCCTCTCAGCATTGTATGACCATCCCTGAACAAGGGTACAGAAAAAACATTTTTTAGTAAATTGTCCAAGAGAGAAAGATGAGAACAAATAAAAGAAAATATTACTTACATGTTTCAAAGCACTGAATTATCAGGCTTCTTTTACAAAATCTAATATTCTCCTAAAAAAGTAAAATGCTTGAAAAACTGATTTTTAAAATATTCCCATTCTTTTTGTAATACCCCTTTCTCCCCCAGATAAAATACTCAGGGAAACTAAGTTGTTCTTTATTTGGAACTATAAATGTTCTGATACCAATAATACAATCAATAATAAGGTATCTCCATCCTACATGTAACCATGATGATATCCCCAAATCTAAAGTCCCATTTATATCTAATTCTGTTTTCAAAAATATCTCTATAGAGTCATAACATAGTCCTTAGGATTTCTTCTCTAATGTCCCAATCTTATGTTGCATATACATTTGTTATTCTACTTAGTATAGGGTCCTTCAGTTAAAATTCGGCTTAAATGTAGTCTCTTTGTTAAACAGGTGTGAAAAGCCACAGAATGCAAAGGCTCTGGAGACAATGAACTGGGTCCAACTCAAGTTCTAGAAATCTTTTATTAGATCACTTAATGTAAATTATTTTACAAATGCGTGCTCTTAATTTTCTGTTATCGTGTGCTTTTAGATTTTTACACCAAGGAAGACTGAGGGCTAGCAGTAGGCTGACCACACACACCATTTGAAACGGGTTCTGTCCTGTTTAAAATGGAACATCTGGTCAGCCTAGCTAGCTGCAACATTACAAGAATAAACATCAGGGAGGCAGATGCTAAGCGAGTCAGAATTTGTGTCCCCATTTGGGATACAAAGAGAAAATACAGGCCTGAGAGGTCCTTGGAAGACAAGATGAGAGAAATTATAAATGAGGAGTCTCCTTGTCACATCATAGAATGATATCTGATGATATGTATAGTCTACGAAAACTCCAACTTTGTCCATCTGCTCTCCCAAGGAGATCTTTTTTAATGGGGGAAAGACCCAGAAGGTCCATTCAGTTCCTATCATGAGTCCCATGAGTAAGACTTTATCTCCAGAGGGTTTGGGTGAGTGACCCTTGCTGGTGACAGAGTCTTCACATACCCCCAATTGCCACTTTGTTGCCTTTTCTACATCTACTTCCCAGTAGTGCTGCCCTGACGTGAAGCTCTCCACACCCAACACAGTTGCTCTGAAGTCAAATCTTTCTGGGTTGCCAGGTACATCCTGCTGAAGATTTCCGAATTTTATAGTTCTCAGATCCTCAGATAAAACAAGATAGGGATGAGCTGCTTTAGGATCCAAAGTTATAGGTCCTGTAGGGAGAGAGAAACTTAGTTAACCCAGGCGTTCACCAAAGCCATTGCTATAGACTGATGATTTCTAACATGCAGGGGATTCCCAGGGAGTGGACACAAGTCTCAGGCACCCATATGGAAGAGGAAATCTAGGTTAATCAAGAAAAAGGGAAATTCAAAACTTTGTTTCAAGAAATGGACATTACAGAAGAATGAAGTCAGTAAGATGACGGAAGGAAATGCAATGTACCTGAGGATGAAGAACAAAACAAATAACAATGGACTACGGGGTGTAGAAGGACCTTTCAAACCAGAAAGGAATTTTACCAGGCTATCAAAATGGCCTGCTATCCAGTTCTAGAGCTAGCTATCACCTGCGACCCAAAGGCAGTCCCCTAAAGATCTCCAAGCCTGGAGCAGACAGAAGCACAGGAGTCTCCTAATACAGCAGTTCGTTCATGGTTCTTTCCTGTGACTGAACTGCTCTCCTCATATTAAGTATCACCAGAGTGTACATGCCTAGATATTTTGCCAGGAAAGCCTTGATGGTGAGTAAATCAAAAGAGCACATACTAGTAGAGGGTAGCAAACCTGTGAGAATCCTCCAGAAAAACCAAGCTGAGAACAAGAAAGCCCAGTGTGATTTTTTTATATGTGAATGGAAGTGGTGCTTGCCTTCCTAGCTCTCTGATTGTTCCTTCTCTTTTACTTTTCAAGCTCTGAATGCTATAATGTCTCATAGCTTGGTCCTGAGTCTTCGTTTTTACTCCTTGTACTTCCTCCCCACCCCCACCCCCACTATGTGGCTTCATTTAGCCTCATCTTCTGTATGTTCATGGCTTACTCCATGAACAAGCTGCTGAATACCAGCTGGACATAAAACAGGCATTTTAATCGTGCTATGTCTAAAATGGAACTCCCAAGTCTATCCCTTTCCACTTTTTACTTTTCAGTTAATAGCACCCTGATGCTTTAGTTGATCAAGCCATAAACCTTGAGTAGTTATTTTTTTACTTTCTCTAACGTCTAATCCAATAGCAAGTTTTACTGCCAAATGAACTTAAATATCAGGACTTGAAGCCTAACTCAAGACATTATTAGGGTGATCATAAAAACCACAAGCCTTAAATTTTAGGCTTCAAGTTGCCCGAGGCCCTTAGTATTTCCAGAAGACTGTCAGAAACAATGCAAATTCTTTCTGGAAGACTGCACACCTTCATTTCTTGGTCTCATAGAATTTCTAAAATTAATATCTAAGGAAATAGGAAAGGCTTACCTATAAAAAAATCAAAGGAAGGGAGCACTACTGAATGAAACTAGCAGAAATAAATCTGAATAACCTAAATATTGGAATTACCAGGCAGAGATTCTAAAATAATTTTTGCTTACTATGTTTGAAGGGAAAAAAAAGCTTAAAAGTATCTACAGGATATAGGAAATAAAAAAGTAAAGTCAAGTGGACATGACAAAGAACCAAAAAGATTATCCAGAAATAAAGAAATGATTTACATAAAGTATCAATGCATAATTGCAAGAAAGCTATAGATCAATATGCAAATACACAAATACAAAACTCCTTTAGAAAATACTAGCACATTGAATCTAGTAATATGTAAAATGGATAAAATACCTTTACCCAGTATTTATCCCAGGAATGTAAGGCTGATTCAACCTATAGATCAAAAAACAAGGCAAATGTTTCCCACCACTTTTATGTAACATTATATTGGAGGTTCTAGCCAGTACAATACAGTGAAAAATCTACAGAAAAGGCTTACAGATTGAAAAGAAAAAAATAATACTGTCCATAGTCATTGAATATCTGACTGTCTTTGTAGAACATCTCAAAGACTTTATAAGAAAGTCAGATCAAATAAATGAGTTTAGCATAGCTGTAAATTACAATATCAATGTTCTAATGTGTGTCAGCACACTGAACTCTCTGATCTGTTATATCCTTGAGTGTACCAGAATTTACTTTTATATATAGTGGGGTGTAATCACAGATGTGTGTCAACTTACTTTGGAGCCCTTTCAGCATTTTCCTCATTTCTGGTATCTGGCATAAACTCAGCCCTGTGATTTCGGCAGGCGTCAGACGAGGAAGCAGTAGTAAGGCACCACTCCTACAAAGAAAGGACAATTTTGGTTATGTGGGCAGACTCCAGGCCCCCCCGCCCAGAAGGTGAACTCATTACACGACCTCTCTATCCCTACCCCAATATTTCACGGGCTTCATCGCTCACATCAGACTGTGATTCGGACCCAATGTCTCTGAAATGAGAACTTACCGTTCCAAACAGTATCTTACATCCTATAGGGAAAAAGAGACACGATTATTAGCGGGTGGTTGAGCCAAACCTTTCATGAGTTGTGCCCATGAAAATCTCTTGTAGTACTGAAATTCGATTTCTATGTGATTTCTTCAGTTTTATGATGCTAATTCTCAGATAACATGTGAACAGTGAACAGGAAAAGTTGGAAAAATGTTTGAAGTCATTGTTACATTTCCAAGGGCAACATCTTCTATGCCTTACCTCGGCCATCTTATTCAGAATACTCATCATTCCATTTTAGCTCATCTATTTGCTTTCTCTACTGGGGGTGGCAAGAGTTAAGCACATGAAGGGGCCTGCTAGGCTGGGGACAGTGGTTGTAGCCAGGTCGGGAAGTATGTAAGCCTCACCGGGTTACCCTTATCTACATCATCCAGAAGTAGGCTTGGCTCTAGGACAGAGCTAAGGGTTCATGGGTAGGGACTTTTCAAATACAAGCACTCACACTGCAAATGTAAGCCTGGCAGAGGGATATGGGTAGCCTTAAACAGACAATCATTTACTTGTTGAAAAGGTAATGCATATTACTATACAAACTTAAAAATACACAATACTAAACAAACACATACCACCCTTGTTTTAAAATGTTACTGCTAATTAAAATGGGTGGTGTTCATATTGCCAGAGGCAGTGTGAAGGTTAACGAGTGTACTGGTATGTCTCTATGTATATTCTCTAACCAAACAGAAAGCAGTTCTGTATTTTTTTTCACTTAATAAGATACCTTGAAGATAATTTTTTAGTGCCCACAGAGCTTCTTTATTCTTTACGGTTGCAGAATATTCTATTGCATAGATATGTCATGGTTTGACTAACCAATTATTCACATATTAAGGGATATTCGAATTCAAATTTACTATTAAGAATTTTAAGTGAGAATTCATATCACAAAAAAGCTCTATATTATACAATGGTTTTATGATGATTTATAATGCTTTTGGTGGTTAGAAAATAGCTATACATACTTCATGGATGGCTGAATATGGTTGAATATCATTGGATACTGTGTTCTCTAAATGACCCCTAATGAATACAGTCCATTTCTTGTGTCTCAAATACTATTAATAATGAAGATTCCTTCTAGAAGCTTACCTGGAGTAGTGTTAAGGTGGATTCCCCACACTTCTCTTCTAGCTCTGAAATGATCTTTTGAAGGTTGCAGATGTGTTCAGAGAGTCTGACTTCACTCTCCTTCAGTTTATTCATGTTCTCTCTCCCCAGACTGTTCACTCTCTGCAGAAGCATCTTTTTATTACTACTCAACAACCAGTAATTTCCCTTATTCACTAAGTCAACCATCTTTTTAAAAATGTCTGCCACCCCAGAAATAGACAATCAGATAAAGCCAAGATATCTCTGTCTCGAGCAAGACACCTTGACAGAAACTTAATTCTTTGACACAATGTATTTATGTTGATGAGGATAGTGTGTATGTAGTCCACTTATTCAGATAACAACCTAGACCTAAAACAAATACATTTTTTTACTGTGCAGTTCATTTTGAAAGTTTCCTATTTACTTCATTAATTTTAAGACAAAATTGTGTATCAATAACGATTACACAATGAAGCCAGTGATATCAGTTTCTTTTTTTAACTTCGCTCCAGCAAGGCACACAATTACGTGTTTATATTATTTTTTTCTTAAAGGATACAAATAATGGCATATTATACTGTATTGCTGATCTGACAACTTGCTTTCTCCTTAAAAAAAAAAAAATGGGTCTTTGAGAGCATTCTTTATCCATACACATAGAGCCATGTTATCTTTTCTAAATACTGAAGAACATTCAATTTTAGGTACATAAAAATTTACTCATAAGTCTCATATTGATGGATATAGATTGCATCTAGTCTCTTGCTATCAATCGATGTTACAGTAGTAAACAATATCTGATACGCATTCAGTACACAAAACATACAAACACTAAAGAGCTTTATGTAGACAACCACACTCAATACTCACAACAGTATTAGGAACCAGGGGCCATTATTATCCCCACTTCACAGCTAAGGAAACTAAGTCAGAGGTTAAGTAACAAGTCCAAGGCCACATACAGACTAGTAAATAGCAGACCCCAGATAGGAACCTCATTGATCTGACTTCTAAGACTACCTATAAACCAGGTTAAAGACTAAAATAATTTTACAGAGTTCTCTTATCCATGTGTCTTTTTATATGTACGTAAGTCCATTTACAATAAATTCTCAGAAAAGAATTGCTAGGTGAATACATACATCCTTTTAAAATATATGTGGCAGTCACTGGATGTCTTACTTTGGAACTGACACATTTGTTTCTTCTTTCTTTTATTTCCCAAATATTATAAGGATGCCATTTTCAACATCTCACCTGCAGCATTTCCTGGGACTTCTTCTCAATCTCTGTGAAAAACTCCCCCATTTGACTCAGATTGGCTTCTTTCAAGTTCTGGTTGAATACGCACCCTTGCAGGCTCTCAAAGTTCATCTTATTCTCTTGAGTCATCAACCGAAACATCATCTTACATTCAGACTCAATCATCTCTTTAAAATTCTGTTCCTCTCCCTTCATCACAGATATAGATATGATACACTTCAGGTTAAAGACCACACATTGACCATAAATATTTATCTCTTTCTATCTTTAACTTTAATATAAAGACAAGGAAATAAAAAGTATGAGGAAAATTTCAGAGTCAAGATCAACCAAGATATCAACAAAAACCTAGAATGTGAAAGGCCAAAGAAGGAAAGTTAATAAACTTAGAGAACTGAGGAATCTATAACTTTAGTGACCAGAGAAAGAAATTAGAAAAATTGAAAGACTCCCTGGTGGTGTAGTGACTAGGCTTTGGCGCGCTCAATGCTGTGGCCCAGGTTCAATTCCCAGCCAGGGAACTACCACCCCCTGCAGCCCCCTGCCGCCCCCCCAAAAAATTGAAAGACATGGCTAACACTTGCTGATGCTTCGGATAAGGGACATGAGAAAAGAGGAATCCGTGGGCTACTCCAAGGTTGTCAGTTAGTCTTAAGTAACAGGAAGAATGGAGTTACCAAAACAAAGAAAGAGAAACTATGGATAGGACACATTCCAGAGGTGAGAAATGTATCAGCTGAGTTTTAGATATGCCGATCTTTATTCGTCAATTAGCCATGCAAGGAGAGATGTCAAATAGGAAGGTAGACCTGAAAGCCTATTTACTTGGAAGGCTGAGCTGGAAATACGAGAGCTGTCCAGAAAACATGCAGCCATAAATGCCTTTATATTACACATTAAATGGCTGCATGTTTTCCAGACAGCCCTCGTACACAGTGGGAGTAGTCAGCTGAGTGATGCTATTTCGTCTCATGACACTTGATGGAATGAAGACTTCTCAAGAACCTGACCACTTACCCTTCTACCACTGCACCACCAGTTCCCCATCACCTGTCCCTGATTATTGCAACAGTCCCCTCTCAGGTCTCCCCACCTCCGCTCTCACCCTCGTACAATCTATTCTCACTTCAGCTGTTAGAGTGCTCCCCTGAAAACAGAAATGACATCCTGTCGCTCCTCTGCTCATTCCAGTGGCTTCCTTCGTTTCATTTGACATCAACTACCCTAAATGATATGGCCCCTTTCTCTCCCGATCTCACCATCTTCTAGTCTTCACTTCTTTCACACAGCCCGGACCAAGCAAACACCCATCTCAGGACCTTTGAACTTGTCCTTCCCTAGTATATTCTTCCCAAGACCACATGGCTCAATTCCTTATTTCCTTGAGTTTTCTCAACGGCTACTTTCTGACAAGGTACCAATCACTTTATTTAAGAGTGCACCCAATCACTTCTGCTTTTCCAAAAAAATGTATAGCCCTTAACAGGTAAGGTACTACATACATTTTGTTTGCTTTGTTTACCTCTAGTACAACACCAGTTGCACCAGGGCAGCATCTTGTTTTTTCACTGCTGAATCCCCAGCACTTAGCTTAGTTCCTGGCAAACAGTAAGGCCTCAATATTTGTTGAATATATGGTACTTGAGTATATGGTACCTGGGGCTAAAAAATGGGGATCAGTTGAAAAATTCTTTTAGAGCCTGGCAATTTCCTCCAACTGGACATTTATTTTCTTTAAAAATCAATAGAGGGAAGACCCAAAAATCTGGAGTTCCTGACATAAAATAGAGTTAAATATGAAGGGAGGGAGGGCTTGAAATTCGAAGTGAAACGTGGGCATAATAAATGGAAAATCCTCAATTTGGATCGTAATTCTCAAATTGTCCTTTAAAATGGTTTCAGGATTTATACTGCCACCAAAAATACATGAGATGTTCGTTCTCCTATAGTATAGTTATAACATTATAAACTGTTACCAATCTTTTTGATCCTTGTTAATAAGGGTTGCAAATGCCATCTCACTGAGCAATTCAATATAGTTAATTTGTATTTCTCCTACCACGAACAGAGTTCAGGGTCTTCTTGTATGTTCAAAAGACACCTGCATTTTCTTTTCTGTGAACTCTTACTTCTTCCATCATTTATCTATTAAATTTCTAGTCTTCTGCTTATTTATTTTATTTTGCTTATTTACTTTTAAGCGCTCTTGAAACATTAAGAAATTAACACTTTTCCTACCTAGGGATTTAAAATACTTTTTCCTGCTTTGTCATTTGTATTTTTACTCTGTTAATATTATTGGGTATCTACCACAATAAGTAATTTCCCTCTAAGAATCAAAATAAGCACCGACCTGAACCATTACCATTCTTTCTTGCTCATCAGCTAATAGGTTTTTAGCTGCTTCACGTTTCTCCATCAATGCGATCAATAGCTTCTGGAATAATTGCTGCAGAGAAACAGATCACAGAATTCCAGGTAAAGTAACTACCTTAGGACAGTTAGATGCCCAGCCTTAGACAATGGAAAGCTAATAGCCCCCATTAAGTTTTCGTAACCTTGAAGTTGGTTTAAATATGGTACTTTTCGACAAGTAGGGGAAGGTTGAAACAATTAGATTATCTGTCCCCCCGAGAAATGAGTTAATAAATAAGAGGCAGCCAGAGTGCTCTGGGGTCTCGAAGCTTACCTTGTAGTTTTCAGCAGCCTCTTCTACTCCATACACCCTGTGATTCTTATGCTCCTCGGACTGGCAGCACTTGTCGCAAACCATAATTTGGTCATCGTCACAGAACAGCAGAAGCGGTGCGAGGTGCTTCTCACAGGAGGCACCTTCTGGGATTTGTTGCTCTAACTGGGGGCTGAGGCCTTCGGCCATCCCGGCAGGTATCCCCGGTGGAAGACGGGGCGATGCCGCTGGAGGGTACTTGCCTGCACTCCGACCACGGTGAGGGGCAACCTCCCACCACCCTTCCGAGACCAGGGTGGAGTCTGGGTTCGGCTTTCAGCCCGCCACGTGGAGGAAGCACAAGCCTCCCAGCGCTCGCAGGCAGCAGAATGGGCGAGCGGCCCGGAGCGCCTGCTTATATAGGGGAGGCGCTGGGTGTCAAATTTACGGAAGCGCGCGCCTTCGGGATGCGCATGCGCGTGGGAATGAGCTCAAATTCTGCCCCCGAAGCCCAAGGTAAGCCTCGTCCAACCATGGCCTTTAAAGGACAGTGCTTAAAAATAAAGTGACCCCCGAAATAAAGAATAATTTTGCCAAATACGAAAGGGAAACTATTTTCAAAAAGAAAATAGAACAAGAAATTCTGCATCCCCATTCCTAGATAATCCTCCCATTATCTTTGAGCAAGAAGTCTGCCTTTTTACTAGAAAAATTTTAATTATATTCTTAAAATGTATGAACGACTGAATTGGGGAAACCCTTCCCCAATAAAGAATTGCCTCAGTTGACTCAGTTCCCTTGTCTAACCCTATCTCCAGCCGTTGTTGGATGACAAAGTGACACCAAGTACTAACTCCTTAAAGCCCTGTAGTATTTGTCCTCAATCTCCCCTTATTAACCAGCTCCTTTGACAGTTATCTCCGCAAACTGATCAACCTAACAGATCTCAGAACTCACAAACTTTGATTTCTGGATTTTAGGAGCTGCTGTCACCTCTCAGGTGCTCACTCCCACCCAAATGTCTTTTGCTCTTAGTTAGACCACCTGTCTTTTTAGTTAATTTTTAAGATGTGTAAAACATGTTTATAATTCTGAAGTGTATTAATTCTGTATACATATTGTTGATGTTGTTATTTTGGTAGGGTACATACAAAAGCAACAGTTTTAAATGTGTGCTTCCCAAGACTTGATCTGCCTTGTTTTGTGGTTTTGACATTCACTCTGGTGGTAGATAAAACTGCTGGTGTCCCAGCATTAGTCAAGGAAGTAGCACCATACAGTACTGTAATTTTTGTAATTTTTTTATTGTAATTTTTTGTCATTTATTGTAATTTTTAGGCTCTATATACTTGCATACTCTCAGTTAAAAAAAAGGGGGGGGCCTGCATTACTTAATATTCTTATTTGTTGATGGAGTAGAATATTAAATCTCAACCCTTCAGTGCAGAATTTATTTAATATCCTGAGTGACAAAATGGAAAGTATACCTAAAGCATGTTTGCTGCCTATGAAAACAAGGATCCCATATCTGACATCTCTATGTTTTTCAACATCGTTTTTGGCTTCACATACTCTTGAACCTCTAAGTGTTGGAGTACATCAAAGGTCAGTTCAAGTCCCTTATTCAAGTTCTACACTGTCACCCTAGGTCAGTGGTTCTCAACCTGTGGGTCGCGACCCCTTTGGAGGTCAAACAACCTTTTCACAAGGGTCGCCTAAGATCATCGGAAAACACAGATATTTACATTACAATTCATAACAGTAGCAAAATTACCTTTATGAAGTAGCAACGAAAATAATTTTATGGGGGTCACCACGACATGAGGAACTGTATTAAAGGGTCGCGGCATTAGGAAGGTTGAGAACCCCTGTGCCTAGGTAATCACATTTATTTCCAAAAATTTAAGTATCACTTTCCAATTTAATAATCTACCAAGGCACAGAGCTTTCAACTCATTTGCAATTAAATGTCTGATAAGTATCCCAGATTAACATATCTAAAACACTATTCCAGAATTCAGTCAATACCTTTTATCTCCCAACTCACTTTAAAATGAATTCATTAAGAAGTGTAGCTTAAACCATCCTCAATTTCAGCTAGTTTACCGTCAGCCCTGTCCCATTACCACCTCCAACTCCTCTAAACTCAATGACCAGAATATTTTTAAAATCTAAATCAGCTTTTAAATAACTTTTCATTGCATTTAAGATAAAATTCAAATGGCCGAGTTCTAGAGGGTATGCTCCCCACACCCTACATCTAATCTTACCCACAGCTTCTCCCAAACCAATGTTAATTTCGATTATTAACAAATCCATCTGTGTTAATCAATGCTTTTCTCTCAAGTTTTTGCCATTCTAGCTTCTAGTTTCTTTCTTTCAATTATCAGATTAAATGACATTCCTCAGAGAAGCCTTTCTATAACCATCCAATTTGAAATACCTTCCTGCCATTCGTATCATTGTATTTTCTTTGTATCTAACTTGCATTGATCTATGGCCAAATTTGCGAGGTCACCATCCATCTGTAAGAAACTTGAATTCCTAAGATGCTCAGTCTATATCTAATATACTGGATACTCAATAAATATTCTTTAAAATATATTTTAAGTCAGAGCAGCACAATGGAGAAATCAGAGAAGGGCAGAGAGAATAGAGATTAAATATTTTTACAGAAACCAAGAGAAAGTGAGTTGGAGAACAATTTATCTCTCGAGTACATTGTCAATGTGCTAAATTCATATCTACCCTTACCTTGTTCTTCCTAATCTTTATTTTTCCTTTGCCCCTGCTTTCTCACTCATTCTTTAATACTGTTGCACTGCATATGTATGTGGTTTAAAAGCTTCCATAAATACTAAGATCAAGTTTAGGTATTTAAAGAAAACCATGATTTAGGAAATAATCTGCAGAGAAAAGCTCCTCTTTCTTTGTAATCTTGAATACTTCTTTTAGGGAAAACAGTTGGAACAATGGAGACTTAAGGGCTTTTATCAGTTCAGCTGCTCCCCTAGCTTCCCATCCTCAGATAAGTAAGCTATAAAGTTTCGAATCCCATCCATATAATAAACTTAGGTCAAGAGTTATCAAACTTTAGTGAGCGTTAGAATCTTCTGAGTTTATTAAACTAATTTTGGGGCTCCACCCCCACAGTCTCTGATTTGACAGATCTGGGGTAGTGTCTTAATTTTCTTAATTTACATTTCAATGAGCCTCTAGAAAAAGCTGAACGGCATTTTCAATGAAGTTTCAATCTCTTTGGGTGAGTATTTTGTTATTATATCTTCAAGGTCTTATATGGCATCTACCACATAGTAGCTCTTTAATAAGTTGTTTTTTAAACAAATCTCCTGTATGTAGCAAAAATTTCACTGGAAGAAACCCTTTTATTAACCATTACCCTAGAATCTCATTGTGTTTTCTCTTTAACCATACCATTTTATCTTAAACTATGAAATAGTTTCACTAAAGAAAAATGCTAGATTTCATTGTTAGCTTCCAGAATGTTTGATGAAAGAGGTGACCTTTGCAATATTTTGTAGGTAAGAAATATCAAGAGTAGGAATAGTTGCCTAAGGAATGTTTCACAGATAAGAAAGAGGTCAGGAGAGACCAGGGGTCAATCCTAGCTGACCTCAGTGGAGTAGAAATCCGCAGCAGCTTCCCAAGTTTTATAATTCTGTCTCAAAGGTTTTTATTGCAATCAATTCTCTGCTCATCAAACTTACTTGATTTCTTTTCTCCTGTCAAGACAATGAGAAAATTCTATTTGCTATTTGATGTAGCTGATCTTCCGCAACCTAATCCCACCCTATTGGAATCTTAAGTACATATTTCCCTTTATCTCAAACAATACCCACTCTGCCTTCTAAATCCTATCTTCTTCAAGTAGACTATCTTCATTTCTGTGTGTTGCTTCCTCCTCAGGCAGGGCAGCCTCCACCAGTACTCCATACTTTCTCTACCCAATCTTCCTCTCTCTTCTAAGGCTTGATGCAGTCAGCTTTTCTCAAGTGTTTATCAATTACTCAGTCACTTATTTTTACAATCCTGAGCTTTCATAATGTATATGATTTCATTTTGACAGGAAAACTTCATGATCTTTGAACTGAGGAAAACATCATAAAACAGCAAGCAAAATTCTCCTATCTTAGAGTTTCTTAAAACTTATCTTGGATCTTAAGTAAATAATACATTAATTCTAGGATACTAAATATTTTAACTGAATTCTAGAAATAGTGTTAGACAGTGTGCTAAGCCCTCTATATCTATATATATATTTCCCATAACCCTGTGAAGTTTATGCTATCACAGTACATTTTACAGCTGATAAAGCTGACTATTTAGAGGTTAAGCAGTTGGCTCAGAACATTCAGAACAGAAAATTACAGATCTGGGATTTGAATCACAGCCAAATTTCATGATACATACTTATTTCTATTAAATGTTAACTAAATATTTTGCCAATTTACAAAAGAAAATGCCTCAGGTTTGCATTACAATTTATCATTTATCATGAGATACTTCCATGGGCCTAGCTAGAGTAACAACCTTATTGGGAGCATAGAACATTTTAAAGTATTAGATTTTTAAAAAGGAAAGCTCTTGATTAAAATATCCCTAAAGAAATGGTATGTTTCCCACCCCTGGTGTCAAAGAACAACATTATCAATGAGCCATGGTTCTCACAACTTATTTCATTAAATTTTAACAGTCCTATTGATACAGCCCAAAGGAAGGAGGCTGCCACTGTAGGAAATTCTAGTCTCCTTTTGCCTAGTTCTTGAGTTCTCTCAGTTTCACCTTTTTCCTAGTTCATAGTCTTAATCATTTTCCTGATCAACTTTCCCTTGGCTCCTCATCTTAAGCAATAGATTGTTCCAAGCCTGAATCATAAGAAAGCCTCTACATTCCATCATAGATAATTACCCTGAAACTTGTAATTCATGTCCCCGATTTGCTGATTATAATCACTGTAGGTCAGCATTCCTTCTAGGCCTTTCAGGACCTGGATAGATGATAACACCTGAATAATCAGCTAGGCCAGAAGTCAACATGCCACAGGCTCAGTGGAGACTTACTTTTCATCACGTAGCCACCCTGAGACAGGGGCTTGGAATCCTGCTTCTTGGGCCAATGCTTTTTAAAACTATTAAATGAATTCATTTCTCCTTATCTCAGAGTCATCAGGATACAACTGATACCCCAGCAAGGCTTCCAGCCCATCCCGATGGAAGAAGTCAACATGATCTCCCAAGAGGATCTTGAGACCCCTTCCCTCTTTTTAGATCAGGTAGTGTGAGAGCTCCATGAACCCCCAATAGACAGGGACAACAACCACCTTCATCAGGAAGCAGATACAGAAGATGAAACTTCCAGTCTCTCAACTTCCCATAGAGATTTATGGGGATCATGCCTCTCAAGAGAAAAGTGAGATAGATAGCTAGAATAGGGAGGATCTTGGGACCCCACCCATGGGACTCCTCCTTCTGGAGCAGTTACCACCTGATACCACTCTTTCATTAGTAATCCCCACCCCAAGGTAAGCAACCACAGGAAAATTACAGGCAAAAGTTAACTAATACAAGGAAGTTAGAGGGTACAAAAAAGCTCATCAGTCTAAGCCAGTTCCTCACACTTATGCAGTAAGAATGACAAAGCCCTTCATTTCACCTAAGTTTCATTTTACCATCATTATAATACCATACAGATGACTAGAAGTTCATTAATATCATTATAACAGATTGACTTCTGGGAAGGAATACATGCACTTGGAAAAGGTGATGTAATGGACCCTGTGTCAATCAAAAATGTCAATCAAAAGGTCCCATGCCCAGATAGGTATAACCTCTTACCACTAAAGGTAATAAAACTTCCAAAGCCTCATTAATCTGGGCTCTTGAGCCACTCTCCTGTTCAGGCCCACTCCTATCTCTTTGGAGTATACTTTCTACTCTTAATAAACTAATTTTTTACCCCTTTATTTTCATGTCTTACTCAATTCTTTGTTCAGAACACCAAGGACCTAAACATCATGCCAAGAAGGAAACACTATCACATTAGTTAAACACAGGTCCCCTCACCCCAGGGTTATAAGCTCAGCTTCGGGCTGGAACAAACATGGCTGGTGCCAAATGAGGTTGTATTTGCTACTTCTGTATCCATGGTGCTCCAGTAGACCACCCTCTCATCCCATTTCTAAAAGGAGTCGTGTGGGGTTGTGGCTCATGACCAACCTCCCTGTTATCATCCTTCAGGAAGGATCAGCTCCTCTCCGGCTCATTTTCTTTAAGGCTGTTCTATTAGAAACAGGGACTTAGCTTTCATGGACTTATTTCCTACCACTTTAAGAGGTCTATCTGTTCACCTGTTTCCTTAAAGCATTAATATTTAAGAATAAACACACTGACTTCAATAATAGTGCAATTGCCCTTTTGTTGTTGTAATAGATCAATGCTTATCTAAATCCAACATATCAGTTTAGTTTTTTAAAGGAAGATAATCCTCCTAGGTAAGAGAACCCAACAGTGATAGAAGAGGTCATTTTAGCTCACTTATTCCAACAGAGAAACAAGGCCTCTTGGTTTTAACAGATTAATCTCTACAAAACAATGGGCTGGCTTTAGTTGGGAACAGTTGTGACTCGGAGCAAATGAAGTTCAGGATTTTGCCAAAGGTCACATTTTGAGAAAAGCTACATGAGAAATTGATGCAGTTAAACTAAACTGGGTTCTGGTTCCAGCTCTGTCCCTTAGCTGTGACGTCCACTCAGCCACTGATTACTGATCATCAGTCATCAGCCGAAAGAGAATAACTATAACTATCCTTTGGGTATGTGTGAGCATTAAACAAGAGGTTGTATTAAATAATATAAAACAAGCAATGGGAGAAAAGTGGTACCAACTTATCTCTAAATGAGTATCCTTTCTTTTCTCTGTTCATCCACAGTCAAGGTTTTTGACAGGGTCCAAAGCACTGTCTTCCTTAGTAAGCAAGTGTGTGCCCAGGGTGGTGATGGAGGTGGTACAGATCAGTTACAGGAGAAATAAGAAATTAAGAGCATTTTGTGCCACATTTAATTTCTTTTGTTTAATAATATACATATCAGAGTGGTAACTAATTGATATTAAGATATTTAGTTTTTATTAGTGTGATATTTTTGAAGACTACTGATCTCTATATATTATCATAAATGTCCTTACTCAGAAAGCAGAAATTTTCTCAAAAATAAATTTATATCATCAGGATATTGATGTGAACTTGCTGCTAAATATGTGTTTTTCTGTCTTTATGTAAAACAAGAAATCAAAAACCCTATATTTTACTTACAAGCCGTCTGATCATTAGGACATAGTTTAGGACCTGGAATTGCACTTGTTAAAAAACTGGCATCAGAGCTGTAAGGGGCTGACTAAACTATTGACTGAGGAAAAGACAGCTTTCTATGAGGGCTGTCCGGAAAGCATCCAGCCATGTACTACGAAAAATAGAGGCATTCATGGCTGGATTTTTTTCTGGACAGCCCTCGTAAATGGACTTGACCAGAGCCTGGTTTCAATACGAACATAATAGCAGGAGCTCTATTATAAGCTTCTACCCTATTTAACCTGCTGTTTGGGTGTTTACATTATGCATAGCTGAGGTGAATTCTAATATAGTGATTTTCTCAAAGTTAAGGTCTGGAAGATCTAACATAAACAGCTTAATACAGGATTTACAGTGATTGTTCTGATTTTGTTTGTTTTTGAGGAGGGGTGGGGGTTGGGGGCAGGAGATGAAGCTATAGAAAAAGCAATGCTGGGCAAGAAAAAGTGGTGGAGAAGAACTCGGATTATCTAGACTATTTAGCTTTAAGGACAAAAAATGACTACAATATCTGTAAGCTGCAAAACAAAGGAATTCTCTCAAAACTGGCAATTCCAAGTAGAGAGTAGGAAGAAAACAAAATTTATATCTAGGCTGTATGTGCCAGGAATAACCATTTGATCTTAGTCCTTTGTGAATAAGCCTTGGTTTTATTCTATTAACTGCTCCAAGTTTGGAGAAATACATAGTAAAGGATTGAACTACAGAGAATCCAGGCCTATGTTCTAATTAAAATAGCTAAATTTCACCATTGCTAAATCTCACCTCAAAATTCATCCATTCTAACCATTTTTGTGACAAAATCAAACCTCTTAAAACAATACTCAAGAAGCTAATAATCATGGAATTATACCCACGAGGACAGTTATTCTGTTTAGGCAATGCCAAGAAAATATTTTTTTCTTATTTCCTTCCCTGTTTGGATGAACTCTATTAGCAAGCCCTACCCAACATAAAATATAGAAGGGACAGAATTCTGTCAGTACAGAATTCTGAGAAGGCTACTATGCTTCTCGCCCCATTCCTACACCTTCTCCCAGTTTTAAAATCAAACAGTAGTCTGGATGCTGATGTGAAAGATTTTGTAGATTTAACTCAGGTTCCAAATCAGTAGACCTTAAAAAGGAGCTTTCCTAGATAAGCCTGACCTAATCAAGTAAGCCCTTAAGGAGGGCCAGGTTCTTGTGGGAAGAAAGATTCTACATGAGGGATTGATGGCTTGGGAGATGGATAGGAGACAAATCACATGGAGCTCAGAATAATCTCTAGGAGCTGAGAGAAATCTTCACCTGACAACAAGAAAATGGGATCCCCATTCTTAAAACCTCAAGGTACTGAATTCTCCCCATAGTCTAAATCAGGGCTAGGCAAGATTGTGGTCCACTGCGGACCACTAAGCAATTTCGGGGTGGCTGCCTGAGTAATAAAATAAATAGCTAGTGGATCACAACCCTTGGAGAAGTAGCCTTTGCCCTGATCGAGTCTGCATAGGCCTGATCTAAATGAACTTGGAAGAAGAATCTGAATTTCAGGTGAGAGAACATTCCAGACAACATCTTAATTTTAACCTCATGAGATCCCAAGCAGAAACCAAAAAGACATGCTAGAATTTTGACCTATAGAATTGTGAGTTCATAAATGGATGTTGTTTTAAACTGCTAAATTTGTGGCAACTAGTTACACAGCAAAAGAAAACTAATACAGGTCCTTTACTGAACTGTCTTTTTGTGACTTAGAGGACAAATAGAATTAGAGATGGATTTTTTAGGCAATTTCTATGTTAGATATAGAGAACAGATAAAGAATTCTGATCTAAAAAACATTATTTTGTTAAATCAAAATGATAGCCTCTGAAGAAATTTAGAATAACTTTGACGGAATTTAACCTACACAAGAAATTCTCAGTTGGGGTTCATGACAATATAAAAGGATAAAACTTATACTTCCCCTAGAAGCGAGCAATACTCTGTCCCTGAACCAAAACACCATTAGAGAACATAACATATTTCTTATTTTCTAAAGATTCACCCTCCATATCTCTGTAGCTGTTCTCGTAAGAGTCACCTGTCTTGATATATTCAGTAAGATGAGTGTGAACTGCTACTGATTTCATCAGCTTTTTCCCAGACCAGGTTCTGTAAAAGTATCTTCTATAAAAGTCTCCTGAAATATTGGGAGATTCTTGTATTGTAACTTTTGTTCTTGTTCTTCTTACCCATTTACACAAATTTTTATGTTAACAATTAATTGTGATTCCATGGTGGTTGAAGATATTGGCATGTCCCATTCTCAATCTTTTGAAGACCAATAACAGATACATATTGTTACCACTGGGTGTTCATTTTAAGAAGTGAAATTTTTCTTCAAAGGGAGTCTTACAAAGAATCACAGCATAGAGGTACAAGTTGAACTTCTCATCCAGCCATTTGCTTATCCAACAACTGTTTGAGATCTGTCTCCGTCTTCATGGAACTGTTAGAATAAAATGAGTTTAAACAATTTTTCTTTTTCTAATGTTATGGGGTAGATCTTCTAGCTTGTAGGTTACGTTAGTTTAAGGAATCATTACCAGAGTTAAAACATAAAGACTCAGCACCTCTTTCACAGCAAAGTTAAGTATGTTTTATAAGCTGTGTGTCCCAAATGATGTCAAAGTCTACGTCTTCCAGTGGGTCATGGTCGAGAGTCAGTGGACCACTGACAGAAGGAAATTAGTCTAATGCAAAAGACAGACAAAGAGTCAAAGAAATAAACTGCAACACTAAGGCCATGAAGGAGAGGGACAAAGGACTATGATTCTAATATACGAGAGGAGAAACTTATCCAATAGCTAACGTTCTGGAAATGCTTCCTGAGGAAGCTCAAGCTAAACAAACAGGAAGTGGAGGGGCTGAAGGAAAAACACCTTCACCCCAAGGTGTTTTTTGTTCATTTTAGACTCATTTCTAAGGAATTGCTTTCAGACAAACAGCTCACTTAAAGCTTGATTTATTTAAAATGATTGGTAGTTTAAAGGGAAAGCTATGCTCACTTATAGAACAAACACGCTCTTCATTTTCTATCACCTAGACGTGCTTTGTCTCATTCTTTCAAAACCTTGAAGGTATTAATGTTTCACGTAGTGTTTTCCCTGGCTCCAGCATGGGCCTTCCTGTATAACATAGGAGTTTGTGGTTGGGGACTCCTCAAGGGCACTTAGGCTATTTGGATATTTTATATTTATAAAACTAAATTCAAATAGGTCTTTAGACTTTAGTTTTGTTATACAATTTTAGTAAACTTTGCCACTCCAAAAGCATTATGTTTGGTTTCATTTATAAAGTTAAATAATTTTATGTAATTAGACTATAGTTATCAATTTAATACTTCAATTGTTTGATTTAAAAAACCCGAAGCATAAAATTCTTATAAATTAAGCTTATAAAAATAATGAACATGCAGTTCCTAAAAATACTACAATTATTTGTATATATTTGTATCTCAACTTAGAATCACAAATCTAAATCAGTGACTTAATTGTATGTTTTAATTGGAGTTCTCTGGCTATTATATGCCATGTTCTTCTGAACATTATGAATGACGCTGAATAGAGTTTACATATTTAATACAAAAGTATTAAGAATCTGGATCTGTCTTCAGTTAAAAGGTGCTAACCTACTTTGAAATAATTAGCTTCTTGGTTAAGTGAGGTTACATTTGGCTGGAAACTTCAGTTGGGTCTGAGTGCTGAGGCTGCAGGTATCCAGGATGTTTCTTCACGCCGACGAAGGACACTGACAATGATTCTTATTAATCCCTTTCTACATTATTTTCGTAGTTCCTTTGTAGCCTTTTAAACTGTCATAATGATGAGATGCGTCTGCCAGGATGCTCACTGGGATCGTTTCAGAGACTTTGACAGGACTCTCTGAACTTTAGTTAGTCAATAGTGAACCCCTAGCCTTTCTATTCCTAAATCCTAAAGAGAACCTCCCTCTACAACAACATACATACACTAGACTTTTTTTTCTCTTTTTTGCAGGAAAGCAAAAGCAACTTATTGAAACACTTGATAGATTTTTGCATCACATTTTTCTTTAGACTTTTAAGTTTTTGAAATATATTCACAACATATTTAAGTGTCTCGTTTAAATCTAATTTGATCTTGGAGGAACACTGCATGTTTTCTATGTGTAGGCATTTCTGCTCTGTGGTGTATTTTGCTAAGAAACAAGGCATCTCACACTCCGCCAAATCACACAATCATAGTGCTTCTATATATGTTGGAGTGGGAGCAGAACACTCAGTCCTGTACAACTTGAACCAGATGCTTACAAAAATATTAATGACCCTTAAAAAAAAGCCATATAGTAGAGTCAAAGACATGCTAAATTCTCACAGAAACAACAAAAAAAGTTAAGTATTGAAACAGCTTTTTCAAAGAATGAAAATTAGTTGATAGTAGGTTTAGGGAAGGGTTGAGGGTGTAGATTAAGGGTGGCAAGGGCAACACACAGAGGAACCACCAAATAAGCATCTCTAAGGCATTATCTGGTCAAAGAGAGAAGAGTGTAGGTGAATGGGCATCATGGTAGTGGAGAGGTTACCATGTGGGTGGGTTCTGCATTTGGCTGTGCGAGTACACTTCCCCTTCAGCTACTCCTACTTTAATGCGCTAGGAAAAAGTCACATTTGAACCAATGTTACTGTCTTGTCACAACACCTTTATTTTGCATTATATGACATGCTATTTCCAGCCCTATAATTTTAAATTTTAATATGACAATTTCCAAGGATATTTGATATTAAACTTGGTACTTCACTTACTTTCTATGACTACGCTACCTGACACTTTTCATTCTGTATATTCTAACTGGACAGTTAATCTGTTCTGAAGTCTTTGCTTCCCTTGCTGAACTTTTTATCTCTAGTTTAGATTTTTCTGCTGATCTTCAGACTCATTGGTTATGTATAATTTATACATTGACTGCTAGAAACCTCTATTCAGAGATCATGCAGGCACCTCAGAATCAACATGTTCAAAATGAAATTCCTTAGTGTATCATAAACACACACATACATGCTTACACACCGTATTTCTCCCTATGTCAAAAGCAACCACATCTAGTAATTAATACTGACACCTTTGAACATCATCTGCGTAGTTCCACAGTTAATTACCAAGTCTTAGCTATTGCCATGGTCTGAATGTTTGTATCTCCTCCAAGCTTCATGTTAATATCCAAGAGACGCATTCTCTCATGAGACTAATGCCTTGCAGACAATATTCAGGATTTCTTGGACCATGTTCTGAAAAGGAAAGATTACTATTAACTCACTTTGGAAGTCACTATGCTAGATCTATAAAATAGAAATTACAGCAAACTTAGAGATGTGTTATAAAGTAAAAATTTCTATTAGTCATTGGGGCCTTTGGGGCTCCCAAGCCTCCATGGTTGACAGGTCAGAGATGGAAAAATTATTTAAACATGTATCACTGTGAAGACTCAAGTCATTAAGGAAAGAATGATTGGGAATGGACCTGTAGCATTTTGAAAGAGAAGATAATCTTACCAAGAGGTTTCCTTTGGCCTTCTCCATTGTAAATACTGTGAGACTCATGTCAAAATAGCAAACATCTCATGAAGGGGCATCTGATCTATCACAGAGAACCTCTTTAGCTTTTCTTGGTTATCTCACATACACTAATCTTTAAGTTCATTATGTGAGGATTGTGTTATCTCAACCATCATTCTCAGCTGCTGGTTACACCTGGATCTCTCAGCTTGTAAATATTTTTGGACTCAATGCAGGCACTGCCACTGGGCATTTCTTTCCAATTTCTTAAGAGGCACTTATAGGAAGTTTTGTGTCCACATCCAATTTTAAGTTGTTCTTCAAATAGTGTAAAGAGAACAAGTCAGCTCTTCTATGAAATCTGGTAGATCTGAGGCAGCCATTATCCTTTTCAGGGAGGAAAAGAAGGACTAAGAAGGAAAAATAATAATAATTATGCATTAAACTTCTTGTTTTACAAGGTCAGATATTTGTCTTCAGTATCAGATGAAGATCACATTCATTCATCTTCTTGATCACTCAGAATTGTCTTTTTAATTACTGTATTTTGCCATGTATAATGCGCTCCTGTGTATAATGTGTACCCATGTTTTTGGCCCAATCTTTCAGGGAAAAAAATCTTTAGTTTCAATTTTTTAATTCAAATTTTTATTTGTTTATATTTAGGTACTTGTTTTCTGTATTATAAAGGAATTTTAATATTTATTTTTAACATATTATAGCACAAGATATTTTATCTAACAAATAATTATAAAAACACAAGAACACATACAAGGTGCAATAAATTTTATGCATAAAATTTTTCATATAAAAAAACAATTATTGTATTCCAGGGTATTATTTTTGCATGCAAATATTGTTAGTGATTTCTAGTGTTTCACTTTTAACCCATAACCATAAGTAAAAGAATTAAAAACATTTATAGAGATATGGAATTAGTACTACCCATATAACGTGCACCCTTATTTTTCCCTCACAAATTTGGGCATAAAAGTATGCATTATACACAGCAAAATATGGTACCATTCTTACCCCATCGAGAAGTTGTCTGGAGCTAAGTCCTCTACCGTAGCCCTCTCTCAGAATGTTATTCTTTATGTACTTCGTGTTGGAGACTTTTGCTTCTAACAGGGGAGAATGGCAAAGAGACAGAGTGGAAACACCACCAAGGACCCAGCCTGAGGGCTGCCCAAGGACCTAGTCTTTGAAGGATTGTTTTGTTTATGAAAGTCGTGGTTCTGAAGCTTCATTGCATATCAGAATCATCTGGCAAGTTATAGCAATTCTGATGCCTAAACCTGTGACTTTCAAACTTTACATCAGAATCATCTGGAGGGCCCACAGGCTTCAGGTATTTAACTTCTCAGGTGATACATATATGCAACTGTGTTTGAGAAAGTCCATCTCTAAGAGACTGGAAGGGTTTTTAAGGAGTAATAATAGTGGGTCATCTGTTAGGAGGGAGCATATGTGAAACTTCAATGTTCTAGCCCAGCCTGTGACCACAAAATATGCTTTGTGTCCCCAGTTGTTTGGCCAGCAAAGGTTTCATTCAGTCTTTAGGGGTTCTTTCCCCAGATATTCCTATAAGTCTTTCTTCAGCCTTCCTTAGTTTCACTCATGATCATAACAGTAATGCCTGGCCCCTCATGTCATAGCTCCTCAAGGCATTTAGCTCTCAGTTCTTATATTTGCAACAACTTTTTCCGAAGACATTTACACAGTACCTGGTCATTGGCATGAATTCCTACGATTCCCAGCTATTTCTAGGACCCTCATTTCTTTAGGGTTCTCTCCAACTTTATTGGCACCCTAGCCCAACAGATATATTTTTAGTTCTTTGCACCTCAATATCCGAGGAAGGACTAGGGTTCTGAAAAGAGTGCCGATTTGTTCTTTTTTTTCCCTCAGGAGATTCCAGTGGCTCTTTTACAAAGCTATGTCGAAAACTTAATTTACCTAGAAGCACTCTCGTCTGACCTTAACCACGGTGGCTGCAAACCAAACATAAACGAGGGAGTAGCGCCATCTAGCAGTACCTGGCTTCAATTACCATTGGATGGCTGGGGGAGAGGGAGAGACACTCAGCTCACCCACCTTCAGTGCTTGACTTACTTGCCTGGATCCTTACACAGCCAACGAACCTGATTTTGGCCCCTGTTGAATGCTCCATACTTAAATGTTTGCAACTCATTCAAGCTGGTGAAAACCTCAGCATAGCTGGGTGAGTAATAGCATGGACTTGGAAGTTAGTCCACTTCGGTGATCGCAGGCAAGTTCCAGCAATAGAGTTGGTTTTCTTATCTGTGAGTGGGGCTAGAAATAATATCTACCTCACAGGACTGTTGGGAGGATTAAATCAATATATAAAAGTGTTGAGAATGGTGCTTGGCGCAGAGCCAGTACTCCCCAGTTCTACTAGCCAGTCTCATGTTTTTCCCCCTTAAAGATGCTGTTTTATGATGAGAGATTTTCTTATGCATAAGTGTTAAGATTTCCTTGAGAAAGCAAAAAGTGTATTTCTCCATTAAAAAGATGAGGAAGCCACATGTGTACACATAAGCACCGGTTTCTTTATCTATAAAAGAGTAGTCTAACATGGGTTGATAATTTGTTTTTCTTATCTACTGGGCATAGTACACCATGGAGAATATAAAGATATTTAATAATTTCTGCAGAATTAAGTGACAGGCATCTCATAAAGCGTGTCAGGTGAAAGAAGCAAGACACAGAACGAGTGACCTTTGCTCTCTTTTTTCTTTTTTTCCTCTAGCATTACTCTCACTGCCATTAAATCCTATCCACATGGTGGTAACTCAAACTTATTTATCTGTAATAATCTCAAATTCCATACTCCACATTAGAAAGGGTAGAAAGAAGTTAGGCAGTTAACTGCTTTTATTTTAGTAGTCTGTGCTAAAGGTAGACTATGCCTTTTTATTTTTATTTGTCTATATTTGAACTGCTTTTAAAGCAGTTTTCTATTAAGGCTCCCCACTCCTACGGTTTCTTTTGGGCTTTCCTTTTTAATCCCTATAAGAGACAAAGTACATAAAGCATCCAACATTAAGCCTGGAAGGAGTACAGTTTCAACAGTTAATGCAGCAGGATGAACCATAAAGGGTTTGTCTTCCAGAAAAACGAACAAACAAAACACCTCATCCTAGAGTCTCAGGATGTGTACGTTGCTAAAGCTCTAGAAGGCAACAACACCCAAACACCGACCTTGGCAATTCGGCGGGAAGGGCTGAGTTATGATTTTTAACCATGTACATAGCACCTGGACCCCGATAATCTGGCCTCCGGGTGTTGCTGATGGGACCAACGTGCTACCTATAAAGAATAATAAAGATGCATATTTCCAAGCTGAATTGGTCTTTTACTATTTCTAAGATAAAAAGAATGTTATAGGATAGATTTCTTGTTATTGAATATTTTGCCCCACTGTCAGATCATTTATTTTATTCTTCAAGTATTTCAGTGTTTTTTCACTTCTAAACAGTAGCTATTCCTTTATTTGATACGTGCCTTAAAGGTCCAGTTCAAGTACTGTTTCTCCCAATCTCCCAAGAAGTTTTCCCTGAAAGAATAAAATATTCCCTCCACTAAAATGCCAAAACAGTTAATAAATTTAAATTTGACCACTCTTAAGGCATTACTCTTTTAATGCTTTGTAGTGTTTCTTTATGCACATATATTCCCTGCTCCCAGAAAAGAAAAATATTTTTTTAGTCATATCACTTTCATCACTGAGCTCATTGTTCTATGTAATAAAGGTTCAACACCTATTAAATAACTAAAAACTGCATTAAAATCACAAAACCATTTTAAAGTGTTAAATTATATTAATAGCTGAAACCAATCATCTCAGATAATTTTTCACCCTTCAACCTAAAGAAAATTACCACCTTAATTGATTTATTGCAATTTACACCTCACATTTCTATGCTCTTACCCTATTGCTCAATATTTCTTTACTAGAAAATATTGAGAACTTATTAAAGTTTATAAAAACCTATAACTTTATATAATAAAGAAGTGAAAATGATTCTTTCCAATGCTACAATTCCACCACACCAAACTATCAGAAACTATCAGCTGGGTGGCATTTCTCAATACTTCTTTCACTTTTTTAAAAATTTGTTTTACTGTGATAAGATTACTTAACATGAGATCTACTCTCTTAACAAAAATTTAAGTTTACAATGTAATATTGTTAACAATAGGCATAATGTACAGGAGATGTCTAGATCTCATCTTTCATAATTGAGACTTTATGCCCCTGGATTAGAGACTCCCCATTTCCTACTCCTCCTAGTGCCATTCTTCGTTCTGATTCTCTGAGTTTGATTATTTTAGATACATCACGTAAGTTAAACATATAGTATTTGTCCCATGATTAGGTTATTGCACTTAGCATAATTTCCTCCAGGTTCATCCATGCTGTTGTATATGGTGGGATTTCTATCTTTTAAAAAGCCAAATAGCATTTTGTTGCGTGCACACCACCTTTTCTTTACCCAGTCATCATCAATGGATATTTTGGTTGTATTTCCATCTTAGCTATTATGAATAGTGCTGCAATGAACATTAAAATGCAGTATCTCTTTGAGATCCTGATTTCAATTCTTTTGGATAAATACCTGGAAGTGGGATTGCTAGATTATATGGTAGTTCTAGTTTTAATTTTTAAATGAAAACTTTATAGTTCTTCTATAGTAGCTGCAGCATTTTGCATTCCTACCAACAGTGTACAAGTGTTTCAATTTCTTTTCTTCCTAACCAACACTTTCCTTTGTTAATAATACCTATCATGACAGGTGTAGGGTGATGTGTTATTATGGTTTTGATTTGCATTTCCCTGATGATTAGTGACATTGAGCATCTTTTCATACTACTGTTGGTCATATATATATATATATATATATATATATATATATATATATATATTCAAATCTTTAGCACATATTTTTTAATTAAGTTTTTCTTTCTGATTTATTCATTTATTCAGAAATTATTTATTTAGTGCCCATGCCATTCAGGCACAGTACAAGACATACTGTGTAATGTGTTTTGGGATGGTTGGTCCACTCTATGAATTTCTTCATTTTTAAGAGTGGTGTCCAATATTTTTACTTCCCTGGGCCACATTGGAAGAAGAGGAATTCTCTTGGGCCACACATAAAATACACTGATACTAATGATAACTGATGAGCTAAAAAAAAAAAAAGATCTGTGCATAATTTTTGTAATGTTTTAGAAAGTTTATGCATTTGTGTTGGGCTGCATTCAAAGCCATCCTGGGCTACCCATGGCCCATTTATGAAGTAAACCTAGTCAATATGTTCAGAGAGGTGGTAAAGAAGTCTTCATTCCCAATAGTGCAGGTAACCAGTGATTTTAGATACCTGTCACAACATCACAACATACTGTGTCCAATTTCCTTCTGTAAGCTCTTGAGAAGTATTTATTTCATTGAGATAACTGAAAAATTCTCCCCACTCACAGAGAAGTGAGATGCAGTGCAGTGTGCTGACTGAAGAAAATGACTTGGAAGTAGAAGAGAGTTGGACTAAATAATCTCTTGGCTTCCAGCTAGGTAAAAGACTGATTCATTAAATATATGGCTCTTCTATTTGTTCATTTAAAATGTATTTACAGACAAGTTGAGCCCCTGTTGTATGCAAAGAATTCTTCTAGTAGCTGATGAATAAGATATAATAATTGTGTTAAGGAATTTATGAAAGTAGTTTATTTGGGAGGGAGAGCTAGGCTGCAACAGGTCAGTGTGGCTTGAACTTAGAACATGCTAGCCTCCTAATTCCAAATTGGAATACAGGTTCTGTGATGTACTATACATCTACTGTAAGGCTTATTCTAATGAACCTGGTCAATGTTAAAGATTCCTTCTTGATTTGTGTGGGAATAACACACTGAATGTAGGTGGTAGTTCATAAATCTTTTTTTCCAATAAAGTCAGTTAGTGTTATTATAGATTTTTTTTTTGCAAGACCCTTTTTTAAGCCCAACCCCTAATAATATTCTGAAGCTCTACCCCACTTATCTAAGAGGTAGAGGTTTTGTGACCCCAAACAGATGTTACTTCTCTTCCTATTTAAACTAATATAACTCTTAGATCTGGTTTTGCCTCTTTTTTTTTTTTAGCATAAATTATTATCCTAGTAATTCACAAATGCCATACAAAAGACATATGATTAAAATATTTAGAATTAATTACTTCAGAAAAATGAGTTTTAATTAAGGGGAAGGAAGGTGGAAGAACCATTTCAGGCCAGAAAACTTTTTACCAAAGTTCAAGATAAGAAAACACCCAACATCCTGTTGGAGATAAATGGGAAAGGAGGATCGGCTGGAATCGTGAAAGTAATTAAGGAAATAACACAGGTAATGGAGACTCACCGAAGGTTGCTAAACTAGAGAGTAACAGCACAAAAATGGAAATAAGGTATGATGAACTTAGTGGGAGGGTAGAACGGGTTAGACTCTGAGAAAGAACTTTTAAGATCTCACCTTCTGGCATGCAATGAAGGATGGTGGGCTAAGCAAAAACTGACTCATGAGCATATGGCGTAGTGCATTTTTAGGATTTGGCACTCATCTCATTAGTCATTGTATACAGTCTCTATGCTGTATATTTATTTTTACATTGGTCTAAAAACAACGTCTGCACACTTAATTTCTGTCTAGTAAGACAAATAGGGGTTTAAGAAGGCCTACTCTAGACATTTGCAAAGAGTGAAAATAAGTAAGCAAAATTATATCTATACTAAAATATAATTCTATCTATTCCATAGTGTAATAACTTCTTGAGGCAACTGTGAACAAGAATGATTTTTTAGATGTTTTCTATGGTGGCAGAGAGGTGAGTACCAGGGTCTTCAGGGCAGAGCAATAGATATAACTGGTAATCCATTGTATATCTAAAGTCAGGGAATACATTAGTGAAATTGTTCTCATTTTACTGGGGTAAATAAAATGAAAGGACACAGTACCTGATAAAAAAGGAGCAAAAAGCTTTTAGACTTTGGTCAAGCACAGAAAAGTATCCTAATGATAGAAGGCATATATATTAGAGTTTTCTTTCTTCAGTTTCTCAGCTAGTGGAGTTTTCCAAAAAGATTTGGTCCATTTGTACAATTCAGATATTATTAAAGATCATAATTTAAATCTCTCTACTGACTTACACCAAAGTACCCAAACTTCCAGTCTAAAGCCAATGTTCTTAAATTGTTTCTTTTTCGTGTGTGTGTGTGTGTGTGTGTGTGTGTGTGTGTGTGGTGGGAGAAGGTGTGTGTGTGCTGTTAATATACAATAACTAACTCTCAAAATGAGAATGTGTGCAAGTATCCAGAGTTCCAGCATGTGGCTTGCACAGTGAGAGATTTCTTAAAAGCCTGGGGTTGATGATGAACCCAGTGTACAGACAGGAGTTCCACATTAAGTCATAATTGGCTTTGTGTTGGGAGAGTATATGTCAATTGGTGAAACCAGGCACCCAGGAGATTGAGAGTTTCTGGTAGTAACAACATAGCAACTGATCACTCACTTGTTACTCAAAACAATACAACCGGAGAGAGGACTTTACAAATTCCAGAATAGAGGTGTGACCTTGCCCTGATGTCCTTCTTAGAGAAAATGTCTACAGCAGATTTGATGAAGAATCTCAGGGAAGAACTGACCTGTTTCATCTGCTTGGACTATTTTACCAGCCCAGTGACCACTGAGTGTGGGCACAGCTTTTGTCTGGTGTGTCTCCTGAGGACCTGGGAGAAACATAACTCTCCTTTATCTTGTCCTGAGTGCTGGAGGACCTTGGAGGTCCCGCATTTCCAGCCCAACGAGCGCTTAGGGCGGCTGGCTGGCATTGGCAAGCAACTGAGATCCCAGGTGTTGCAGAGTGAGGGTGAACAAGGCCCCTCTGGGAGAATGCTGGCAGCCACTCAGGTGTCCCCTGATGATGAGCAGGGTGTAAACGCTTTCTCGACCCTGTGTCATGGATTAAACAGAGTGTATCTCTCAAGTGAGGCTGAGGAGCATCACAAAGTAAGACTGACTGCTCAAAATAAATCTCAGAACCCAAATCAGGTTTCATCACTTCAGTCCCACAAAGCCGTACATCGGTGACAATCATGGGTGCCGGTCTCCAGGCACCAGACCACAAACTTGGCATGGGTTCTGCTTTACCCCTTCTTTGCAGAGTCCCCATCATCTTGTTATTGGTCCTCACAGCCATTTCACAACCTGGTGCAATGGTCATTTGCCACAGAGTGTTTGTTTCTATTGCAGGAGAAACTCCAAGAAATCCTATATCTTTTGCATAAAAAGGAAAAGGAAACTCACGTTATATTAACCCACGAGAAGGAGAGAGTGATATTGTGTAAGGTCAGTAACTGTCCTACTTCTGCATCTTGTATATGATTATACGAAGTGGGGGCAGGGGAGGGTAACTAAAAGAATATCCATGAAATACCAGGCAAAACAGACAAATTGTGTCAGTCTCAATCCTACAGTATGCAGTATCCTTGCTTTGGGCTGCCCCTCTCTGCTTGTCCATCTTGGAATCTCAAGACTCAGCTCATAACACAACACATAGACGATGCATTATAGAATTGTATACCTGAAACCTATGTGATTTTTACTAACCAATGTCATTCCAATTAACTTAACAATTGAAAATAAAATAAAAGTCTCAGCTCAATTTTCCCAGCCCAGACTGGCTTTTTTCCCCTTGGGACACTGACACAATTCAATGGCAACTCTATTTTGACTCTTATTATAATATTTAAAATACAAATTATAGATATATACCATAGGATGGAAAAATCAATAAAAAAAGGACTATCTCAAATGCTTTGAAGGGGAAAAGAGTGCACATAAAAAAAGAAAGAGAAAGAAAGTCAAAAGAGTAGTTTGGTTTACTACAGCTATCAATATGCAAACATGTCTCCATTCAATGAGAAAATATTTGTTAAATAAATGAACACTTTTTTCATAATTTTTGTACTTATTTTTTGTCTCATATTTTATAATGGTACTGATCACCACTTGTCATATATTTTTTGTTTATTCTTGCTTTTTCCCACTAGAATGAGAGCCTCCTGGGGATAGAAATTTTGGGTTCTTGTTTTTTTTTTTTTTACTACTGTATTTATATCACACACACCTAAAATAGCAAATTATCCACCCAGCTCATCAATAGAATTTATGTTACATGTTGGGTTTCAAGAACTGACCCATTGGAATCCTAGGATATTGTTAACGATTAAAATTGACATTGACATTTCTGTTACTAACTTTATTATATTGTTCGTGCATGTATATGTGTGTGTGTGTTTGTGATGACAGGAAGAGACAAAGACATGCAAACATGTTGTTGTGTCAGAATACATAAAAATGTACCAATTCCTGAAAGAGGAGGAGCAGCTGCAGCTCCAGTTACTGGAGAAGAAGGAAAGAGAGAATCTGAAGAGCCTGAGGGACAATAAGATCAAGCTGACCCAGCAAATAAGAAGCCTCAGAAAAATGATTGGACAGATAGAGACATTTCAGAATTCAATTATAGAATCTTTTGAGGTAAGAATATTGAGGACATTAATGAAAAAACATGAAGTAATATCATATTTCAAGTCATACAAAATGCATGTTTATTTATTTATTTACCTAAAAAACAAACAAACAAGTTCTGGTCCACAAATAGTTTTCCTAAAGAACTAAAATTTGATATGATGTCAATAAAGTCTTGTTTAGGCCAAGAGAGAAAAGAGAGGGATGCCTATTCACACCAAGTCTGATGATGATGCCCATGTCTTTAGTGCCTATCTTTCTGCAATCTCAGCTTTGTGAAATATTTTAAGTTACGTAAGCACTGACTATGTGCTGGGCATGTTCAATGTCATCTTCACAAAGGCCTGATGAAGTTAAATGCTATTATAATATATACTATAGGTGATTGTATAAATGGGTTTATAGTAGCATTGTATAAATGGGTTTATAGTAGCACTCATTTAATAACTCAAACCCAGGCAGTTAGGTCATTTGACTGTCGTAGATGGTAGAACTCAGGTGTCTGTGTGGTGAGCCCACCTTCCTCATCATCTCTGCTCTACTGCTACTAGCACGTCTCCCAGACCTTCTCCAAGCTGTGAGCCAACTCCAGCTTCCTGTCTCTGTCCTGAATCAGCTCCACAGAATCCTACTGTTTAATTTTGTACCTTCCCAATAACCCACTCCAATTGTACACAGGTTTGGTCTGAGCTCTCGCTGGCCACTTTCCTGTGGTTATCTCTGACTCCCCAGGACATTGGGTAATGCAAGCAGTAGGCTGCTCCTTTGTCAGCCACAGATTCTCTGGACAAAGTGAAGCTTTGAGAAAAAGAAGAGGACAAAGTAATCTCCAGTCATTTGAGAAATATCTCATGTCCGCCAGAGCTAACCCCTAGAAGAAGCCAGGGATTATTTTTCTACCATATGCTCTTCCATTCAAGGTATTCTAGAGCCATGGGAAGAAGAATCTATAAAATTTGCAAAAGACTATATCCAACATGAATTCACTAGTGATCAAAGTGTGCAAATACTAACCATCTTTCTTTTATACCCTTAGGATGTGAAAGAAATACTAGAAAGGTAGGTTTCCATCCCATGTTCAGTTATGTCAGATACAGGGATGTGGGGTAAATGAAATAGGTTGGGGACAGAGTGGGGATGAGTGTGTCGATGCCCCTGGGGCAAAATGGACTGGGCTTTCAAGTTGGAGCCAGTCATGGAGTCTGTGCCGAAGACACGGAGTGACTGTCTCTGCCCTCTTGTAGGAGTGAGCTGCTCTTGCTTCAGTGTCCAGAGGCCACCACCATGGAACTGAGTCTGTGTCACGTCACTGGAATGAGGGAGATGCTGAGAAAATTCAGCAGTAAGTCAGCCTGATTTGTCAGACCTCCAGCAGTTTCCGGAGCAAACTTTAGTACATATTAAGGGATGCAGAGCTGAGCCCTGAGGCAGCTTCTTCTAACCTAGAATGTTCACCATCTGGGTGCCAGGCTCTCAGTGACGGTCTCCTGAGCCAGCAGAAAACAAGGGAAGGCCGGAGCACACAGAGGCAGTGGGCTGGATGGATATCTGTCTGTCTTCATTTTCTGAGGAGTCCTGGTCCTTTCTTTGTTTATTTTCATTGTTTTGTTTTGTCCAATTCATCCTCTTGCACACACACACACACACACACACACACACACACACAGATATTTAGGCTGGCTAAGAACAAGAGAGTTTAGCATGAATTCTTAACTTTTATCTTGACAATCTGACTTTTAGAGGAAGGCCTAGTGAACTTAGGACTCAATAGATACTCAGTAAGTGCCCATTGCGTGCCCGGTACTGGGCTTGTGAGGCTTTTATAGAACTTTCAATGAAATTGGGGAGACATATTATTGAAAGTAATCACAGATAATTAGTGATGAATGGGATTTGATCAATAAATAAAATGATAAAATTGTATGATAGAGTCACGTAATTTTTTCCGGGGAATCAGTGGAAGTTAGAGGCCTCTTCTGTCACCCCTTCTCAGGCGGGTGGAGGGGGGGCTCTCTCATGGGGTCACAGTGTGCTCCATGAAAGCATCACCGCTGAGGGTTGCACTAAGTCATATTAAGGTGCATGTAAAGCATGACATAATGAATCTGATTAGGAATTGCTATCCGAACACTCGGTAACTTTATAACCTTGGTCTAATTTCTTGACCTTTATGCACCTCAGTTTTTTTCTTTAATAAAAAGAGAAGCAAATTAATAATACTTGGGTAAGGTACAGAAAATGGTTGGTTGCCTAAATAAGTGTCCAGTAAATGAAAACTGCTTATATTTCTCTCCCACCCAAATTGAACAACAAGAATCAGCCTTGGCTGAAGTGAATACTAATGGCAAAGGGCACACCCTGTGTGGGTGACAAGCTCTGAGTCCTAAAATTGTCTTGTGAACAGAACAACTTCCATTTTATTGCTGGAGATGCCTCTCTCCCTCTCATGCAGGCTGAATATCATTCTCCACATGACTCTCCTCTGTTTCTTTTCAGAGATTTTCTCTTTCTGTGTTGTTAAACATTAAAAGAAGGGCTAGGAGATTTTGTTCCGAACAAAACAGAACACCCCCCCACATACACATGCTCACCTGAACTGTGTTTTTAAAAATAGGAGTGGATACTAAAAAATTAATTAATTCCACATGTATCAGACTATTTTCAAGGATGCAAAGGAAGATTCATTTTTTTCTCCTCTTGCAGCGGATATAACTCTGGATCCAGCCACAGCCAATGCCTACCTTGTGTTGTCTGAGGATCTGAAGAGCGTGCAATATGGAGGGACCCGACAACAGTTACCTGACAACCCGGAAAGATTCGACCAGTCTGCAACCGTGTTGGGTGCTCAGAGATTCACCTGTGGGAGGCACTACTGGGAGGTGGATGTGGGAAACAAGACCGAGTGGGAAGTGGGCATCTGTAAGGACACTGTGAGCAGAAAGGGAAATCTCCCAAAGCCACCTGGGGACCTCTTCTCACTGATAGGCTTAAAAATTGGAGATGATTATAGTCTTTGGGTGTCATCACCTTTAAAAGGTCAACATGTCAGAGAGCCTGTGCATAGGGTTGGTGTGTTCTTAGACTATGAGTCTGGACATATAGCATTCTACAATGTGATGGAGGAGTCGCTCATCTACAGTTTTCCTCCAGTCTCTTTCCAAGAGGCTCTCAGGCCTATCTTTTCTCCTTGCCTCCCAAACGAAGGGACGAACACAGGCCCTCTTAGCATCTGCTCACTGAGTAGCCATGTCTGAGAGAGATGCCCCGGAGCCTTCCCTGAAGATGAGGTCTAAGACCAACAGATGACTAGTAATTAAGATGATTAATGCATCAGGTGAGCTAAAAGAAAAGCCCCGTTAAAGAGTTTCCATTAACTTGAACCTGTAATGAACAACCAAATTGAACAATCAACTTTTAACATCAATAGGAGAAAGCCAATCATATCCTGTGTCTTCAACCAAATTCTTTATCTAGACTGCCCCATGTATGTGCTGATCACTAAAAATGTAGAGTTAGAACTAGCCCCTGTTACCCCAAATCCCACTGTCATAGGCCAGTTTTATAAATATATGTCATTTTTTTTCAAGTGTATTTATTTCATAGTGAAATGGTTGTTTTAATGTGTTTTTGTCCCGTGTGCAGAACTCTGCATGCAGGACAGTTGTAACCCCTCCAGGGGGCTGGATGCATGGGTTCTCCTTTCCAGGGTTGGTGACAGGGATTCATGATACCACCTTTTCTGAAAATTCACTTTTCTTCTAACACATGAGGCCTGGAGCATTTGTACTCAGGAAGACTTAAGTATTCAGAACCCTGAAAATATAAGTATGAATATCATCATATCATTCATGTTACCATAACCACAAGAGGATGGGACCTTCTGTTCATTAATATGTTCAAAGACGACAGCAATGTCTCTATTTAACATCAAGGCTGTGGGTGCCAAGTGACCTTATGGAGTTTTATGTAATGTTATTTTCTGTATTTTTGCTATTTACTATGAGCAGAAGGCTTTTAATCTCTGAAAGGCTAAATCAAGTCTACTCACTGTCTCAGCATCCCAGGGTTTGTGAGGAAGAGGGTGGAGTCTGAGTGAAGCTCCTTTTTGCTGGTCTGAGGCCACCTGCTGTTGGAGGTCAGCACTAATGCTCCCCATTCTTAGTATTCTGTCCCTGCAGTTTTGTAGAATGTCTCCCTTCCTGCACATGTCATAGAGGGTACACCCCTTCATTTCCTCTTACCACTCAGAGAAGTCAGTGTTAGAGCTTTCAATCTCAGACAGGAAAACTGATAGCATTTATCCCACACGTGCCTGCATAATTACTAAGAAAAAGTTCATCACAGATTTTTGTCTGTAAATTAGACACTAAATTGGGGACAAATGGATAATTAAACCTGTTAATCATCATAGAAAATTATAGAAGGAGGTCAGTAAGTAACCAGATTTATTTTAGGGTCTGTGTTCACCCTTCTCATTCATCTAGATTTGCTTTATCTTTCAACCTTATATATTCTCATATTGTGCCCTTAAAGGCAGGGCAGCAGGTATGAACTAGACTTTGGAGCCCAGATGTTACTCTCTTCCACTCTTTGTATTCCCTATTTGCATTTTCGTCCTGACATCACATACATTTAGAGAACTGCAGAAGGAGGAGAACTAATCATATGTTTTTTAGATAATATATGGCTCTGTTTTCTAATATTTTATTTTATTAAAATTTATTTCTTGATTTATTACCTCAAAAAGCTAAGAAACTAATCATAAATAGCAACTACCAAGGTATATATCTTCTTCAATTACAATTTTTAAAAATTTTGATAAATATAAATAATACATTTTAAGTATGTGTGCATCACATTTAATTTTCATACAATCTAGGTGAGAGATTCCCCCCCCCACACACTTTTTTTTCCTGAGGGGTTAATATTGTCAAACAAACAAACACACCCAGTCACACACACACACACACACACACACACACACACACACCCCTCTGGCAATATCGTGCTGGGAGGGTCCTGGCTGCACCATTGTCTACTTTGGGACTGCTACTGACTGGGTGTGTGTGGCAGATTGAATCTACACTATTCCTACTCTTCTGAATGTGCATGAACAACCATGACAGAGTTGCAGGAAAAATTTTATCTAAGGTTTTTAGATATAAACTCCAAGCCAAACAGATGTGGTGATGAGGATAGGCGCTAGAGTGGCTGGAATAAAAAATTAAGAGGTGTGCTGCTTTGCTTTGCAAACTCATCCCCTTGCGCTGTTCAATAGGCTGGGCCTCTGCCTCAGCTTTTGAACATTTGTCAGTCACTTTCTCATATATGAATGGTGTCCTAGCTAGAACCTGCCACCATTACTCAGGTTAGCCTTTCCTCCCACCCCCCAATAATTCCTGCTATCCTTCTCAAATCTTTCATTCTTTCTTGAGTGGACAATTTCCCCAGGAGTTAGCAAGTCATAAGTAGCTTCTTGTAGTAAGTATTAGAAAAATGGAATCCAGAATTATAGCACTTTCCTTCCCTACCTCTCCACATTTGGCTAGAGGAGAGGAGATATGTCTAGTAGAGACCATCATGACGAATCATTCACACAGGATTGCAGCTTGATTACTTTGTTTTTTAAATTGTCTTTGGTCATCTTAGAATGCCTATTATACATTGTCTCACCCTGAAATCTAATTTAGCAATAAAACTCCCCTAAAGATGACGGCTTTATCTACCCTTCTGCTCTATGTCTTCCCTGTCTTAACATAACTTTGACATATTATGCTTCCAGAGTACTGGCACCTTATTTTACTTTGGATGACTTTTCAAGGCCTTCTTACACTAATTTAATTCAAGGATGTGCTCAATCCACTTTTCTGTAATCTAAGATTTCTCCCTGTGCGTGTAGCTTGGAGGGTGGGAACAAAATAATATTGGGCCAAGTAGGAAAATAGAAGAAAGATGAAATGTACAAAGGATAAAATTAAAATTATAATCTTATTACACAAAGCTAACCAATATTATGTTTTTGTGTGTATCACTCTAATTTTTTCTATGTGTATATATTTGAAAATTATACTGTAAATTTTCTTATCACTACATATTCCTTGAAATTATAAATTTTTAATCCCTAAATATATAAATAAGTGCCTTCGAAGAATTAACACATTTTTGTTAAATTACATTTATCATATCGAAATTTTACATTCAATAAATGGTATTATTTAATGGTAATTAATTAATAGCCCATATTAAAAATTTCTCAATTAGCCTTATAAGGTTCTTAGGTCTTCCAGCACCCAGAAATAATATAAGGTTGTGCATTAAATGTAATGGTCTTGGAAAATATAATTTTTAATGGGAATAATGCTTTATGTGTCCTTAACTTATTTACTAATTCTCCTATTATGGGATGTTTAGATTATTTTCCATTTGTAGCTATTACAAATGACACTTTGATGAACACCCATGTACATAAACCTTTGGGTATATTTGTAATTATTCCCCAAGTATATCTCCTGCAGGCAGGAAGGCTGCCTGTGGGTCCTGCAGGCCTGGTTTGTAGGTTGTATATCCCCCTACAACAGTTTTATGGGCACTGCAGTAGTTTGAAATGTTTTATTCACTGGCATTTCTGCACTGAAGATGCAGACACCCAGCTTAGAGACAAGTGGAAGAACATGTTTTCCTCTGTCCTGTGGTCTTCCCAGAAGTACTGCATTTATCCCAAAAAGGAAAAAAAATCTCTCCTGGGAGGAATTGGGACGTAGTCCTTCAGCTTTGAAATCAAATGATCCTTGGTTTGAACATGTCACTTCACCACAAAATAACTATTAAAACTCTCTCAGGTTATTCCAACTCTCAGAGCCTTAGTTTCCCCATATCAAAATAAATGTGAGAAACACCTACTTGTGATGATTATGTGAGAACACAAAAACAATAAATCTATGTACATGAGACATATTCGTCGCTTATCCTTTCCCCTTTCCCATCTCAGAGACTCCATTTAGCAATTCATCAGAAAGGGGACAGAAAATATATAGAAGGTTTAGGTGGAAGAATATAGAAAACACAACCCACCAACATCTCTGAAACATTTCCAAAGTAGGTACTATTATTTTAGGAAAAAGTGTTAACATAAAATTCAGTTGGGGAAAAAGAAAACTTGTATGGATTAGTCTCTTATTTCTCATGGATGTCCTTTGGACCTTCACACTTGTGAGCAACTCATGTAATTAAAAATCAATTAATAATATAATAGGAGATAAATAAAAATGCTTAACATGGTAATTTCATTTTCATTCTTTTCTCTTGTCACTCTCACACCTTTGCTCTGAGCTTTTGGGACCTGGTATGAACTTTGCTATTCATCAGCTCTGCTACCACTTGACGTGTTATACCTAGGAATGACGACACAGCCTTATTCAATCTCTGTTCCTCAGTTAGTGGTGCTCAAGTAGATTAGAGGGGCCCTGAGATATACATCCCACCGACTTTAGGTGGGGTTTGGGGTGGTCAAAACCAGCTGTGAACCATTTCCTTTTCCCATAAGTGCTTAATAAAAGTGTGTTAGGTGTATGCCACAGCATAGAAAGGTAAGAAAGCACTATCCTTTCCCCAGTCAGTGGAAGATATATGAGGGCTGGCTAGAAAGAATCCAGCAATAAATGCCTCTATTTTTCATATTACTTGGCTGAATACTTTCTAGACAGTCATCATATATCATATATATATGAGATATATTAATCACATGGGATATCCCATTATAGCTGCTGATTGACAGTTAGCAGGACACCGTTAGGTTTTGTGAGGTCTGAAGCTTATGCAAATGAAAGGAATCATCTTTAAGAAAAATAATAAAAAATTACAAATTATAACATTAGGTCAGGATCTTAGAGGGTCTCAAAGAGATAACTAATTTCACGGTATATCTGCCTCTGGGTTAACCAGATGTGGTATGAAGTGAAAAGGCTGCACCACTTACTAAGAGGTCTGTCCTGAAAGTATCCAACTATGTAATATGAAAAATAGAGAAATTTATTGAAGAAGATACAAGAAATATTGTACATAGGTCAGTGACACCTCAGTCCCTTTCAGTCGCCGATCTTTGTTGACTGCAGCCCATGCACATTCCACATTCTCAGGTGGTCTGCTTGCTGAAGGTCTTTCAGTGCATGGATCACTTTCAGCAGATTCTTGACCATCTTTGAAGCATTTGTGCCACACTATTATTTGCACAGCACTTATTGCATCATCCTGAAAACCTTATGAATCATTCAAATAGTTTCTGTGGAGGAATGCTCAAGCTTAACACAAAATTTGATGCAGATTCCTTGCTTACTTGCTCATTTTACATGTGATGGCTCCCCAGTACACATTTTTCACTCAATGGCGTCTAGTGCTCCCATTGACTAGTACAGTGAAGTCATCATTGTTCATGCATGCACCATCCGAGTCCACTCTACTTGGTTGCCAAGTTATATCGATGTCGTGCAAACTGTTCTCCTTAGACTGACAATGGCTGATTTTTTCCACACAGACCTTGTATACAGCCCTGGGCAAGGTACTTAATTTCCCTGTGCCTCAGTTCCTTCAACAATAAAATACAGTTGCAAAACATATCTACCTCCTGGATTATTGTAGTAAATGACATAACACTTGTCCTTAAAAAATCACCTAATTTAACGAGTAATTACTCAATAGATGTCAATTATTTGTAGTTTCTTATTAAACTGTAGCATCTATATACATTACCTGGACTCTGTTTGCATTTTGAAAACTGCCCTTTGTGGCTCTATGTCCCACAGTGGTAAAGGTGAATTTATATTTGAGTTCAAAATACTGCTTCTCTTACAATTATTTCTGCTCTGATGTCCTGGTTTTCATCCTTGATGGAAACACTATCTCCGATTTTGCATTGGCCTCAAAGTGTACTGGTCTTTTTGATCTCCTAATTCTCATCTTTCCTTACCTCTTAGAAAGCTTTCCTAAAAGTTCTCCAGCATTTCAAATCTTGCCTTTTACTTAATATATTGACTCTTTTTCTTTCAGTTTATGATTCAAACAGTAAACTCTTCTGAATTATGTCACAACATTCTAAGCTGGCATTTTCTGTCTGGATTGTGTTTTTTACAATGATGGTGAATCCACAAGTTCTTGGTTCTAAGGGAAATTCTTCCTCCACCAATTTTGTTTGATTTCATTTTGATGGGGGACAGTCTCCCTTCAGAGAGTATCTGAGTCTCCTGCCTTCCATCCAGATGGGAATCAAATGACCAGAGTGCTCAGAAGCAGATTAGCCAGTAGGTGAGCAGAGTGAGCATGTGTAAGTGTGTGTGTGTGTGTGTGTGTGTGTGTGTGGCATGTGGTGGGTGGTGGTGTAAAGTATGTGTGTCAGGAAAGTCCTAGGGATGCTTAGTTTCTCCTCCCAGTCTCTTCTTTCCTCTTTTTTGCTTGAGCTCTGGGCATCCTAGTAGAACACAATGTAATATTTCTCCTTTCTTCGCTTTGCATACATCTAAAGAACTATTACACTCAGTTAAAAAGTTGTATTAAATATCTTAAAGAGTAACTGTTAAGTGTGTTGTTTCTTTTGGGGTGTTGGAAATATTTGTCGAAGTCATTTAAACTTCCATCCAACCTTCTCTCCTTCCTTCCTTCACTTGGGGTTCAGCCTTAGCCAGCTCCCTCCATTTCCTTTACAAAGAGCAGAGCTGGAGCCCACTGGACTGGGACTAGCTTGAGAGGACTGTGTATCTCTTTTCAACTCAGAGTTCAGGACACCATATTAAAATGAGCTAAAATGGGAGTAGTTACATCAATTAATCCACAAACATTATAAATCACTTCTTTCTTTTATAGAGACCTAGTTGTTGAACAACAATTATCCTACCACTGCCCTCATCACTACTTCACCTCATAAAATTCCTGCACATTTAATCTTCTCTGGAGTCTGCTTCTGGGATTACCCAGATTAACATAAAAGAGAAGAGGAAAAAAACGTAAAATCGGTTTTGCATATGTTGACATGGTAGATAAAACTCTTGAGACTCTCCAAGATCATCAAAATAAAATTGCTTCCTTTAGTAGGAAAATTATCACCAGCCAAGGCAAAGTCATTGCCCTCCGTAATTGAAGCTTAGGATGTTGGCTGTTGGTAGAAATAACTCCAACGATTGAGGCTTTGTGGCCTCTCATACCTTCCAACTCAGACCTAGCGTCCAGGTTCCTGCTCTACAAACTTTTCATTGGGATGGAAATTAATTTTTTCTTAAACTGTATTTTTTAGGTCCCTCACTTCATTTATCATCATTGGCCATTTTTTCTCTATTTCTGAATGTTTACCACTTATTTGCTGCTCTTGAATATCTCTAGGATTTTTTTTTAAGCTAACTATACAAGGCAATTCTTGAAATTTGCTTTTATTTTTCTCAACTATTTTACAATATATATAATATATACATACAATCTTTACTCAACTGTTTCTAGCCCCTTAACTCTCTCTTATTAATACTTTTCACAGCCTGGATACCACGGGGTAACATAGCAGATCGTAAAGCTTGGCTTGTGAACCATAAAGATATTCTTTCTCTCTCAAAGCCTCTGTTTTTATTTTTATACCAGGATGTCCTGAGACTTGCTCTACTTGATCTCTTTTCCCTTGGTTTGTCCCTTGACTCTTTTTCTCAAACCTTATGACTCTCAGACTAATTTTAACAGACGTGTGTGTGTGTAAGAGAAAGACAGAAAGAGAGACAGATTGAGAGAGGAGGGAGGGAGATTTTTAGCTTCTTTTGACAAACGGATGTGCAGGGAAATACTAGGTCTTCAAGGAGAAATGGCAAAATCAGTCAGAGTTCTCTGGTGAGCTGTTTGATCTTCCCATTTTGTTTATTCTCTCCCTTTCTCCAGCTTATTCTACTCATTTTTATTATCTTCCTGAGCTTTGAGAGTGTCTGGAATTACGGCCACTCTCCCAGCCTCTGAGCTGATAGAAAATCTGGTTGTGACCGTCTTTCCTCCAGGTATATTCTTAGACTTGTGTCTCTTGGGGTGTATGTAACAGACTCAAGTTATTCCCCAGGGGTGGAAGACGCGGACAGGAGAGCTTCTCCCAGATCTGGGAAAATAAGTGAAAGCTCCTGCATTACCTGTTTTGTGCCACTTTACAAGGGCACTTAAACATCTTTGAAAATGTCTAATTGTGCATTTAAATTTAGTTTTGTGAAAGAGTAAATACAGCTATAGATGTATATATTCCCTCTCTATGCTATATTCTAAACTAAGACTGACATTTTGGATTCTATTTATGGTCTGATGGCAATCTTCTGTGGTACTGTTTGGCTTTGCCTATAGAAGAGGACCTGCATTATGCATACAAAGGAAACAATAATAAAAGTAAAACTTGCCCAAGCCATTGAAAGTTTTGTATTTTTTTATTATTAGAACAATGTTTACCTCTTGGGCCATTTCATTCTCCTCTTGGCAATGAGACTTCTGCTTATATGTTAGTAGGGAAAAGACTTTGCTCTGAATCAGGTAGTCAATGGTGTTAGTTAATATGGTTTAATGTACTTTATAGCATATACTTTGTAAGATAAGTTAGAATAAAAATGAGACAGCAAAATTTTGTTATGAATACCACCTTTTATGGCCCAAGTTGGCTGCCCTTCATGACTCATCTTCTGTATACACATGATACAGTTGATACATGAATAGCTGAAAAGAGCAAGTTTCCTTGTCTAATAAAAGATCTCACCAGGGAGAGGGTTGCTCTTGGTTTTATCACTGACATATAAAGTGTTTTCTGCTGTTATTAGCAAGATAATTACTTTGAGAAATTATATATGTTTAAAAACAATGATAGTAGTAACAATAATGATGAAACTAAATCTTTATCACACTTACTCTTTGTTTGGGACTGTTCTATGTCCTTAAATGCATTTACTCATTTTATCCTCACAACAATCTCAAGCGATAGTAATCATTATTATCTCCAGTTTCCTGGTGAGAAAATAAAGTATGGAGAGGTTGAGTAACTTCACCAGGTTCATAGAACCAACAAGTGGTAGAGATGGTATTTGAACCCAGGTGATCTAGATCTGTGATTTTTAACCAATTGTTTAGTTGCAGAATAAAATATATCTTTCATATACTGAATGTTCATATCACTTATTTATGTGATTTATGTATTAACTCTTCAGGAGTTGAACAAATAATTTGAATATTTTTCTTATTAATGCCCAGAAGGAAGAGGCTGAGAGTAAGTTTTTGAAAAGGGCAAACTTTGGAAGACACGTGATCTACTTAACAGTGCCTGAGTACTCTGCTGCTAGAAATTAGATTCCATGTTATGTACCTGTTCTCATCTCTACTACCATTATCTTTCACTTTATGGATAATATCTATTTTGGGTTCAGATTCTTACGCTTCTCCTGGGAGCTTGGCCTTTTGTGGACTGTACCCCGGCTTTCCACCCAAATGACTGATCCTCAGAGCTTAGTGTTTAGACAGCAAGCCCACTGAGACATGCTAAGCCACTGCTGTCGACCTTCTTTAGTGGGTTTATGAAGTCCAGACAAGGAGAACACCTGAGACTTGAAATATTTTCTATGCACATGTACTTCCTATGCAATAAGATTATTCTCTCTTGGATAATATATCTCAGGTGGAAAATAATTTCTCACATTTATTGAACATCTTTGAGGATCAAATACTGTGCATAATATTTACACTATTATTAAAAGGTTCAAGACATTGTCCAATGCCACACACCTGTCAAGAGGAAGAATTGGATACCTACCCATGTCTACTAACTCCAGACCCTATTGTTTTAACCATAGGGCTATATTATTTTTCAATAGAAATTAGATAGGTGAAGGAGCCAGTTTGTTTAATTAAGCATGTGAGTTTGAGTGACGCTGTGGTACATGAAAGTGGAAAGAACAGTGAATCCCTCGGCTGTTAAGGGCAGAAAATCAGTTCTTCTGACATGTTGGGGCTGGAGGAAGGATTTTTACTGCAATTGTCATATACATAATTACTAAACTTGTAAGACACCATCGTTTTATTCTAGTAATGACTGAGGATCAAGAAGAACATAGGGTCAAGTATTGAGCTTTAGAAGAAATCCTCATTTTAGCTTAAAGAGGCAACAGACCAGGAGGGTAGAAGAATTTCAGTAGAATCTATTGAAATAGTTTTACATCAATACAAGTCATTGAAATACTGAGACTGTTGTATTATTTTATTGTACTAAATTTATTCATAAATAATTTCTAAAAGAAAAAAGATTACAGGTGGGAGGAAATAAATGTTATAATCAACTCAATTTTTTTTCTCCCTATATTTAAGTTTCCTTTCTTGATTCTGCATCTGATTGATCAACTCAGGTGAAAAATTTATCTTTTTGAGGGGGGCATAAAATGTAAGATCTTAAAATGACAGCAAAATTTAATCATAAAACACAGGATTATTAGGGTAAAATCTCATATTCTTGGTTATTAAGTAAGCAGAGAATGTCACTGATATTTCAAACCAAGTGTCAGTACTATGGATCCTGAAACAACCAGCAGTTTTCTCACTATGGCTGAGGATTTGATTGGCAGATGGAAATGTCCATCAGAATGTTCCTGACAATCTGCCATAATTGGATAGAGTGTCAACATCTTTAGGTAGCACGTGATTACCACTAGATTGTTAGTAAAAGTTGGTGGATTAAGGTAAAAATGATTAGGAATTCGGGCATCCTAAGAAATAAAGCAATAGAAAGAATAATCCCCAGAGTTTATAAAAATACATTTTGTATGTTTATCCTTTAATGCCCTTTAAAAAAAAGACTCAAGATTATTTTTGCTTGTTCCTTCTACCGAGGTCTATACGGGGGCAGCCTTGATAGCTGTTACTCCTGTACTTTATCTGAGAGAAGAAAACAAACACACACTGCTTGAGAAAGTTAGTAGTTAAGCAACTTACTATTAAATGACTGGAAACAAAGGAAAGAAAAACCATTTTGTCAATTTGGGCCAATGCTGACCAGCTAATTATTTTGCATGCTAATTAAGATTCGATGAGAAGAAGAAAAATCAATGAGCTGAAGAGGCATCTTATTTAAACGAAGAAACCTACTCAAAAGTTTGTCAGCCAATTTTCCTTTTTTAATGGAAATAGCGAAACCTCATTAAGTCAGCACATGCTAATTTGCAGTTGGTGATCTCATCGTGGCATAGGCTGTTAACAGCACTTAGAGCCAAGGCCAAGTGCTACAATGAAGAACCTCAAAATACCCTGGATGAAGTAGATGATTTTACCTTTACAGAGTCATACAGAAGCTCTGTATAAACCTGTTTTGTGACAACTACACCTCAAGTAATGGCAGAAAGGTTTAGAAGTCTAGAAATAAATAGCTAAAGCAGTTTCCATGCCCAGCAGTATCAAGGCTGGGGATTTTGGAAGTGATGGCAGGGAAGCAGACAGGATGGGGCACAGGAAGTCAGGAGAGTCCCTGTGTTCCCTGGGAAAACCTTCTGAAGTGGCTCCTTTAAAAAAGGAATTATGAGTATATTGGCATTATGGTTGTTAAGCTGATGAGGACAAAACATGAGAGGAAGCAGCGTGAGTTCAAGCGAAGGAAGTCCCTGGATGGCACTACATCTGGGACTGACTCACTTCTCTAGCTTGACCCCAGAATCTCTCCCCATAAGGCTGGTACCAGCCTAGGCCTCTGCCCCTTAGCGCTGCCCTGAACTTTCTTTCTCCTCCTCCTATTTTTGCAAGAGAAACTCACAACAGAAGGAGTTTTCATCTGGGTTCCTTAGATGCCCCTCAGTGCTATCACATGGGGGTGCTCATTTGCTGCTCTGCAGTCACATTCTGCAGGATGTAGAAAGCACCACTTCTTTATTCTCCAGAAAAACCAGGTCAGACACAGAGCTTCACGCAACAGGTGCTTGTGTCTGTCGGTGGAGGGTATCGCATCTGGTACCCCTCTTCTTGGGGCTCTCAGCTCCTCCCAGGCTGCTGGGACTGATACGCGAGGAGCAGTACACAAAGGCACAAGCTCCTTCACTGTCTCCCTCTGGGGTGGTCCATTTCTTGTCACAGATGAACCTATCTTGACACATTATTGTCACCCAGAGTGCATAGTGTATATTAGGGTTCACTCCTGGTGTTGCACATATTATTGGGGTTTTACAAATGTATGGCAATTATTGATGGCTGTTGTATCACACAGAATAGTTTCACTGCTCTGAGAGTTCTCTGTGCTCTGCTTTGCATCCCTCCCTCCCTTCCTAACCCCCAGTAACGACTGATCTCTTTATTATCTCCGTGGTTTTGCCTCTTCCAGAATGCCATTTATTTAGAATCATACAGTAGGTAGCTGGAATGGTGTGGACCAAAAATTTAGTGGGACTTCCCTTTATGCTGTGATGGACTGCTGTCTTTCCTGAATTTTCTCCTGCACCTCTCTGAGACATCGTGGTACTCCCTTCTTCGTTTTGCCTTTAATGTTGGGGAATGACTTCTACTTTTCCCCATTTGTTTAGTAATGCCCAAAGATGCCTGACAACCAAAAACAACTTATGATTAATAACTTACTTAGCTGCTATCTTTTCACTTTTTTGCTTAGCAGAATCTCATCAGAACACTCATATAAAAATCCAGTCAGTTTTGCAATAATGACTGTTTTGAAAATGCAAATTTGTTTTAACACAACTGGTGTATCAGAGGATAATTTGAGCATAACTGTAATCTCATGTTTGCTTATGCATACTTTCATCCATGAAAAGCACTAGACATGCGTTCCACTGAACCTAGCCACCCAAGAATACACAACACCCCCCTCATCTCACACGTCTGCCCACTGTCTCGATCCCAACGTGCTAAGAGCCACACCTGTTCATATTTCACATTATATCCTTCCGTGTGATTTCCCTCCTTTCCTATCCCTCCTGATCACCCTCCTTTTACCACTTGACAGTAATTCATAAGACTCAATCCTTCTGATGCTGATATCCATAAGCAAACTTCAGATCTTTTTCAAGATAAAGTGTCAGATCTATGAGCATTGCAGCTTTTATGTAGTTCTTAACCATTTAACAAGTGTAAAACTGCACTCCTATATTTATTAGGTCCTATTTTTTAGTATGTCACTGAGAAAATTTTTAAGTGTTATGTTCATAAACCCGTAAGCTCTGTGGTTTTTATTGCACAATTTTGCATAATGCGGTGATTTTTAGGAACGCATATGTAGCATTCTAGCAGAACTGGCTGTATATGACAAGATGTTAAAATCAAGCTTCTTTTCTTTAGGATTTTACTGAGGATCAAGATCATCCATATGCCTAACCTCTTCATTTTGTCTTAGGTTAAACTGGCAAAGGAGTTGGAAAAAATAGTTTTTGCATTTACTCTTGCTTTAGGTGGGCTAGTGTCATGTGCCACATAATAATGTTTTAGTCAAGGACAGACCACAGAGTCTATGGTGTGTCCAAAGAGCATACTGGAGCTGAAAAATTTCTATCACTTAAGTGACAACATAGCCATTGTAATGTCACAGTGCAATGTATTACTCACGTGTTTGTGGTGATGCTGGTCTAAAGAAGCCTACTGCTCTGCCAGTCGTATTAAAGTATAGCATGTTGACAATGCACTGTAGAACTGTATGCCTGAAACCTATGTAATCCTTGCTAACAGATGTCATCCCAATAAGTCTAACAATAAAAATGAATTAAAAGCAAAAAAAAAAGTATAGCACGTATAATTATGTGCACTACATAATAATTGATAACGAAAACAAACAACTATGTTACTGGCATACATTTACAATACTATACTTTCTGTTGTTATTTTAGAGTGTACTCTTTCTACTTACAAAAATGTTTGCTATAAAGCTATGTCATGTTACACTAATAGCAGCCTCACACACCCATTTATGTCTCTTGATTGTATCTTCTCTTGTTTTTAATTTAATCTCACATATAGTAATATGCTGTAAGGAGCCATAGGCTATATCCTATAGCCTAGTAGTAGGATATATATATCACCTAGGTTTGTATCAGTGCAGGCGAAAACCTTCTCACGATGATGAAATCACCTAATGACTCGTTTCTCAGAACATATCCCCAGGGTAAAGTGTGGCATTACTATATTCTTCTGAATTTAAAGGTAGAGGAAGAGGCCACAAGCCAAGGAATGTAGGCAGCCTCTAGGGCAGCGGTTCTCAACCTGTGGGTCGCAACCCCTTTGGGGGTCGAACGACCCTTTCACAGGGGTCACCTAAGACCATCAGAAAACACGTATCAGATATTTACATTATGATTCATAACAGTAGCAACATGACAGTTATGAAGTAGCAACGGAAATAATTTTATGGGGGTCACCACACCATGAGGAACTGTATTAAAGGGTCATGGCATTAGGAAGGTTGAGAACCACTGGCCTAGAGGCTGGACAAAGCAAGGCAACAGATTCTCCTCCAGCCCTCCAGTAGGAACTCAAGCTTTCCTACACCTTGATGTTAATGTTGGAAAAATGATTCCAGACTTCCAGATAATAAATCTGTGCTGTGTTAAGCCACGGTAATTTGTTATAGCAGCAATAGAAAACTAATATGTATTAAAGGAATAGGCAGAGGAAAAGTGGGAGGTGGGGGAAAGACCTTAATTCTTAATTAAAAGAAGGATTACCATCACCTTTATCCACAGAGTGCCCACTTAGCTCCAGGGACCGAGGAAGACCTCAATGGGGACCAGCTGGAAGGCACTGAGAAGTGCTGACATCATCTGATAGTACCACAGTCAAGGGCACAGGGGACTCAGTCTAGGCACACTCACCGATTCTGCTAATGACACATTCTGGTTACTATTGACAAAAACATCTTTTGTTTTTCAGTAAAATGAGGTTGTTTGAAAACATAAAAGATTTTCAATGAACTCATTAGACTTGTGATTAATTTTATGCATTCTGTTTTGGGTAGCATCTTTCTATGATGAGTGGGTGAGTCTGGAGGACCCCATTGTGTTAGGAATAGGGAGAGGTACTGTAAGCATTTGTGTGTAAAACGATTTTAGACCTGTTTAAGCTGAATGGAAGGACTAGCTGGAAGAGCTCCATGAGTTCATGCATCTGTGTGCTGTGATGGAGTCACTGAGTGAAAAGTGGGCAAAAGTTTTATTCTCCTTCACTGTGTCCCCCTTTTTCTTCTTTTTTCTCTTTCTTCCCCCCCAACTTGAATCTGCATTTATATTTCATGGATTTAAACAGAAATAAGATTTATCTTCTCTTATATGCTGATCTTTTTACTCCCTACCTCTTCACCTTCGTTTTATTTTTTAATTCTTTACAAGACAGAGCATGGACGTCAGGTAGAGCTGGGCTGGATTTCAAGTCCTTTATTTTCTAGCTGGATGCCCAGGCCCAGGGTCTGGCACATATTGAATGTAAAACAAATGGTTTTTGTCTGCTCTCTTTTTCATAATACATATTATAGTGATGAGTACACATCAGAAGTTCAGAATACTACCACAGAAAACGCTGTTATAGGCCTAGGTCAACAACATGCACAGATACCAATTAGTCCCACAGTGTGAACTACCAGTGACACCTATGGTCCGGATGATCCAAGATAGAATTGGCTCCAGAAAAACTTACTGTAGCTCTACTTTATTAAGAAATGGGCAATAATATTTTGGTATGTTTATTATGTCCTAGGTACTGATGAAAGTATACCATCCTTACAAATACTTCACTTATTTACCACATATGTATTTAAACAATGGTGTAAGTTTGATTGGCAGACAGTACCACCTTAGCACCAGGGATAGTTTAAGCTTCTAATAAATGTTAGGAATTTGGAATCAGAATGAGATTTGAATCTTTACTTTGCTTCTTAGAAAGCTTATGACCTTGGACAATTTTCTTAACCTTTTCAAGGCTCGTTTGTTCACCTGACCTTTTATTGAGTGTCCACATTCGGTCCACCACTGCGCTGTCCTGGAGGAATAACAGATCAAAGACAGAGTCAGCCCTGCAGAGAAAACCATTGCCTTTAGTTTTCCCAAGTTTCAAAATTTGGGTAACTGCACCCATCTTGCAGGACTAAATGAGATAAATTTTCATGAGAGTGCTTTGCATTTAGAAGAAATTCAATAAATGTTAATCTCTTCCTTTCCCTAGTGGCAGTTTAGTGGGAAGGAAATTTTTCAGCTGGGAAATCTTTATTTGTTCTTCTCAAATAATGCTAACACTGCCTTAGGGGCCACTGACTTTGAATAGCAACTATGAAAGCAATATCAGAAAGAAGGTAATTCTGCAGATTGGTAAAAATTATAGTGAGATTTTGGTCAGTCTCCAACATTTGAAAATAATATTGTTATAAAAATGACTTTAGTGTGTACAGTTTCATACTGTGGTCTGATGTACTAGAAGATAACTCCTTCTCCATGGACAGGGACAGGTGAGAACTAGGTGAGATTTTTGAATCAAATGAATGGAAGGACATATTAACACTCCTGGATTTCTATGCGAGCCTGTTATAGCTAATGTAGTAGTTACTATAATGTAAGACATGCCGGAAAAGAGTTAAGTATTCCTTAGAACAGTAATACTGTGATAGGTGATTCACAAAGGGCAGGATCAGTATTCTACTAACAGGAAGAATATTCTTTCTTCATATGAAACTAGACGGTGCTCTCCAAGAAAATAGTTTATCTTAGAGATATGCTTGCTTCTTAGGTGATTTTATAAGGAAAACACACCACCCTCATGATGGAGAAGCTGAATGAGGGAGAAGTAACTACTCTTGATGTCACCAGCCAAAGGCCACGTGGAAGACCCTGTTAATCAACAAGGTGGGGTTATTGGTACTGGCAGCCAGGAGGCCACATGGTGGGTTCCTATGGGGTGTCTCAGGCAGAGAGTGTTAGAAGGGGCTTCCTGTGGGGTTTGTGTTTGTGTTTGATGATTTGCAGTGAGGAATCAGTAAAACATAGTTTTTCTCTGGTACTGTCAGAAAACAGTGGCAATTGTATGAATATATATATGTGTGTGTGTATATATATATATATATATATATATATATATATATATATATATATATATATTTAATCTAGGAGGCAGGAAGAAAGAAGTAGAGCTAAGTGGCAGTTTTTAATGGAGGAGTCATTTATGTTAGCCAGGTGGAGATGTTTAGACATGACTGGGGTTTGCACGGTATTATTTTTTGTGATCTGGGCTCAGACATGTTTATAGAGTGAGTGGTCTTGGTTTTGCTTCCCTCCATCACTGGAGGGAAACACGACCTTCCATAGAAATGATGGCTCTGATGACGATGGGAAGCCAGACCTCGAGTAAGTGGGCAAGCAAACACTCACACTCAAGAGATTTGGAATTGCCTGGATGAAGGAGATGGCAGCTGTGGCAGGCCACACAGGGGAAGACCAGCGTGGGACACCTACCTGGACCCACGCCAGGTGAACTATAATCATATTCTTGGATAAAAATACATAGTGAACTGACTATATTCCTGTGGAAGCAAAAGATTATTTTTGTAAGTTTGCAAAATAAGGAGCATGTCATTTTCATCATAGATTAATAATGACTTTAGTCATTTTCTAGGAATCCTTTGTCAGCATTCAAAAGCCTCTAGGTTCTGCTTCTGAAATATGATTGAACAACAAAAATACTCTTGCCCCCAACCCCCTTGATGACACACACTCCTGAGGAGGCATTCTGTTCAGGTGAATTCAACATGAATTTTTTTTTTTTTTTTTTAGTTTGACAGTTTTTTGCATTTAAACTGTGAGATCAAGCTGAAGACAAAAAACAATATGCCTAGATAGATCTTAAAATCATTATTAAACATAGGTCCAAAATGACCTTCAGAATATTTATTTTAAATTTTATTTAAATATATTGCAGATGAATAATTCAAAATTTAAGTACAAGAAGATATATAATTAAATATTCCAGCTTTTTTTTTTTTTTTTTTTGCACTATGATGAGCCAATGATCCTGAAACCTTGCAGCACAACAGAGAAATCAAATAAGGTCATGAAGAAAGACAGTTTGAGTACAGGGCAGTACCTAAAGGCATCAGAAGGCAAAAGGACAAATCTTTGCCTTCTAGAAGAGAGCAGAGTCTCTGCTTCTTATAGGATAGGAGGTGGGGTTGGAAATCCCTGCCATAGAGCCAGAGGAAAGCAGAAAGGAACATTTTCTATTTCAATGTTGGTTTGAGTGGAACTTTTAAAAAGTCCCCTTGTATAAGTCAGTTGCTTCAGCACCATTCACAGTATTTTGAAAGGGTTGTCAAGTGCAGAAAACCCGACAGATTGGGAACTATTGTGGATGAAATCGTAGAATCTGAGGTTAGCCTGCTGGTGGTGCTAAAAAAAAAAAAATTTGGAAATTATTTCCCTGTGAGATATCTCACAATTCATGATCCTTTAGCCTCCCAGTGCCAACAAAAAGTGGTAAGGAACAGAATGATTGCTGTGACTAAACAAGTCCTCGTAGGAGAACTTGAACAGAGATTCTGGGTCGCACTTTGCCTCATGAACACCAATTGAGATTATAGTGGCAAAAATGGCAATGAATGTCTAAAAGTTTCTAATGATTGGTATTTTCTTTGAGTGATTTTGAAATTTAGCCTAAAAAAAATCTGTATGGGTGTAAAGATTTTTGCTTGCATTAAAAGACTGTTTGTAGTCTTAAAAAAAAAGATCCTCTTGCTAGCTCTTACTTGGGTCTGGCGTCTGAATTTGTACTGCTTAGATGGTCTGAAAACAGCAGGCAGAGAATTTTAATTTAAAGTGCACAGACTCTATAGTTCCCACAGGTAATTAAGAGAAGCAAATGTCAATAGTCCTTGGAGGAATAAAACCAGGCCTCAGAACCACCTCACAGAGAGAGTGGCAACAACTCCAAGCTAATAAAAAGAAGTCATAAAACGCATAAGAAGTCATCAGCAATTGCCAAAAGAAACAGACCTGAAAAGACATTAGATATTGACATTAGTGAGTGGAGAATATAAAGCAGGTATGTTTAATATGTTTAAATGAATAAGAGTAGAAATAAAAAAAATATTAGTAAGGATAAAGAGCTTTTCAAAGATTTCCAGACAGTTTTGGGAAAAAATAAAAAATAAAAAATAAAATAACTGAAGAAAAATACATCAGTGGAAAGATAAAACAGCAAATTAGATAGAGAGGAGAAAAAAAAGTAGTGACTGGATTGCTTATATGAAAAATTATATACAATATAACACAAAGGAATCATACAGAAAACAGGAAAGGTTAAGATACAGAGGGAAAATACAACATATGTCTAACCAGAGTTTGAAAGGTAGACTGCAGAAAAATTATGACAAAAGAAATATTTAAAGAAATGATGGCTGATAATTTTTTTCAGAATTAAGGAACGACACAAAACTTTCAACTCAGGAAGTGTAATAAATCTAAAAAAGGGTAAATAAGAACAAGGACATAATATTATAGTGCAGCAGCAGAATAGCACAAACAGTAGGAGATCATGAAAGAACAGACACTTCACCAAAGAAGACAGCAAATCAGCATATGAATAGGTGACCAACATCATGTGTAACCAGAGGACAGCAAAACAATCAGATACTAGTCCATACCTGACAGAATGGTTAAAAATCTAAAACACTGACAACACCAAAATGCTGACAAGAATGTGAAGACACAGGAATCCTCATTCATTGATGGAAAGAGTACAAATTATGGTACAGTCACGTTGGAAGATAGTTTGGCAGTTTCGTACAAAACTATGCATAAATTTACACTGTAATTCAGCAATTGTGCTCCTTGATATTTATCCAAATGAACTGAAAATGTATGTTCACCCAAAACCCTGCACAACAATATTTATAGAAACTTTGTTCATAATTGTCAAAGCCTGGAAGACACCAAGATGTCATTCAATAGGTGGATTGATAAATAAGCTATGACACATTTATATGATGGAATATTATTAAACCCTAAAAAGAAATGAGCTATCAAGCAACAAAAAAGACATAGAAGAAATTTAAATGCATATTATGTGAAAGCATCCAATTTAAAAAGTGTGCATGCTGTATTATTCCAACTATATGACATTCCAGAAAAGTAAAAACTATCAAGACAGTGAGAATATCTGTGGTTGTCAAAGATTAGTGGGAGAAAGAAGGGAGCACGGGATATTTTGGGAAGTGAAGTTACCGTGTATGGAACCGTAATGGAGGGTGCATGCTATTATATACCTGTCAAACTGCATAGAATGTGCAACACAAAAAAATGAACCCAAATCTAAATGATAGACTTTAGTTCATAATAATGCATCATCATTGGCTCATTGATTATAACAAATGCACCATAGTAATACAAGATGTTAATAACAGGAGAAATTGGGGTTGGTGGTGTGGTGAAGGGTAAATGGGAATTCTCTATAGTTTCTGTACAATTTTTCTATAAACCTAGAATAGCTCTAAACACTAAAGTCTAATAATAATAATAATAAATCAAGAAAGCAGCCAATTAAAAATTCAAATGTCCTACAAAGGAACAACAATTAGATTTTTAGCTGGCTTCAATAGTGACAATGGAGATGATCAGCAGTAAAATTATATTTTTAAAGAGTTTAGAGAATATAACTGTAAACTTTAAAATTGTGTATATTGTGAAATTCTCAAGAAAAAATATTAAAAAATATTTTTAAACATTAAAGATATGTTTACTACCAAAAAAAAAAAAAGCCTGAAGGACACAGTAAAGGAAAAAAAACAGAAATATTGGACTATTAGAATAAAGGTCTGAGATTCAAGAATGAGATGTAAACGAAATTAAAAGCATTGAGGTAAATTGTAACAAATATGATTGGATAAAACAATAATAAAAATGTCTAACACTTAGCTGTAAAAATATAGAGAAAGCTAAAATACAGGGCAAAAAATACCTTGTCAACCTAGAGGGGGTCAATGGTGTTAAACCACTTCAAGGGCCTTTTATTGTTAAAGAGTTAGGGTGTAGGGCTATGCTGGTACTATGCACAGCTCCTGGGTTGTGCAACACAGTGACCTTGAGGTGAGAAATAAAGTTTATATATTAAAAATTTCAGGAGTTAACAATGAAAAGGATAAAGTGCATATCTTCTCAAACAGTAGAGTGAAAGAAATTGAGACAAAACTCAAATATTTCAGAAGAAGAAAAGGAGGGAGAAAGAAGACATGTATAAAAAGTAGGACAAATACAAAATGAAAATATGTTGGTATAAAATAGATAAAACTATCAATACTAATAACTGATATAAAGTAATCAACCTCTCCCAACAAAGAATCACGTTATCACACTGAATAATAAAACAAATCTAACTCTGTACAAGACATACTTAAAACATAGGGATAATAAAAAGATAAAAGTAAAGGCATATAAAAGGTACATTTTCAAAATCTAACCAAGAGAAATATGTGTATACTAATAACAATAAAATATATTCTATGGACAAATTATTTTCAGAGGAAAAAGAGAGTCACTTATAAGTTCAATTTATCAGAAGAATATAATAATTCTAAATATGTTCATAACTAATAAAATAGCTTAAAATACATAAATAAAGATTGATGTAACTGACTAAATCTATCTTCAGAGTGAGAGACTAGCATACTTACTAAGTAACTGGTAAATTAAACAGAAAAAAAATCATTAAGAGTGTAGAAACTATGAAGAAACCCACCTCCAATACTTATGTAAGGGATATGCATATATCCCAAACATTTAAAGTATATTGTCTTTTTTCCTCTCAAATGCACAAAGGTTATTTGCATATGTTGACACATATTTGGCTGTAAAGCAAATACCAATACATTAAAAAATATTAGTATCACAGAGACCACATTTCTGACTGGGTGCAAAGTTAGAAGTTAGTTATAAAACCTAAAAAAATGTTATGCATTTGGATTATTTTTAAAAAGCATACTTCTAAGTAATTAATGCATGTATTTGGTGCTGAGAGAAAATTTTATGATTTTCAATCCCCATGTTAGAAAAGAAGGCGATTTGGAAATCAATGAGATCAGGATTCAACTTGAAGCCTGCCACAGGATTACTGTGCAATGAAACCTGAGGCCACTCCTACAAAGCAGATGTCTGCCTAGACGTTTTGGCCTGTTCTTGGGGAGTTTCTCCCTTCAGAAGCATCAAGAAAGTGCCCAGAAAACAGTACCATCTCCTTCCGGCCACTCGTAACTCTCCTTTAGTTCTGTTTTTGTTATGTGAGAATTGATCTTCTGCCCAGCTCCCTCCCCATTATAAGCACTCTGTTATTTTCACTGGGAAGTTCTAAGAACCCAACTTTGACTTCATGAGGGCTTTATGCTAGTCTTCCTTGCCTCTCTTCTGTCCTTTGAATTTCACACTTGTATATCCAACAGAAATTCTTGAAGTTCATGATGTAACTGGGATATTATTGCTGTTGCAGTGGATTCCTTGCCTGAATAAAACCACCAAGAAACAAATGATTTGGGCAATGTGAACATCACATTCTTGCCAGACTTAACTAACTAAAAATTTTCAATACTTGGGTGGTGCCATTAGGAGGGCCCAGTTTTGGACTAAGGGTTCTCTGAACACTGACCCAAATGAAGTCATCAAGCGTTCGACAGTGGACTGAAGTGTGGATGAGACATTCCACTTAATATAGCTCTTCTAGTGGAGGGAGGTGCATCAGGCAGTCTTTCTCAAACAGAACACCAGAGTCCTACACAATTACAACAAATCTGAATGCTTCTAAGGAAATTCTGGAGAAAGAAAGTCAATAATCTATCCTCTGTACAGTCAGAGCTTCTCATACCAAAGGAAGAGTCACATGCTGGAATACATTCTTAATATTTCAGAGAAATAAAAACTAACAAACCTATGGCAAACTTCATTAGAGAAATGTCATAAATAAAGATTGAACAGAAATTTAAACAGGGGAAAATGATATAATAAATAACTTAACAGCAAATACATTTTAAAACAGAGTAAATGGACTCATGTAACTTATAAAGCTGATTTTAAGGGACAATAAGAAACTCAAGTTGTCTTTTAGTCATTAAAGACATTTAATCAGCAATGAAACAATTGCCCCCAACACAATTTCTCCCAACACAAGCCTGAGGACCAGAATCCTAAAATCTGTCTCCTATAAAATAATCCAGAGACTAAGAAGAGGGAATGCTCTCCAATAAATTGTAAGTTCCAAACTCTAAAAAGAACAACCTTATTCATGAACATATATGTAAATATTCTAAGCACGATGTTCACAAACTCCACAAAATAAAAAGAGTTCATTCATCATAACAATTTGGAGTTTAATCCAATAATGTAATGGTTATTATAATACTAGAAAATCGATTAATGCGACCAATCACATTAACACATGGAAGAAGACAAATTATATGATACTTTCAATCGAATCAGAAAAAAATGGGTAAAAATCATAATTATTCATTCTAAAACTTTTGGCAAATTGGAAGTAAAAGAGAACTTTTCTAACCTGAGAAGGTGTCCCCAGCCTCAATTGGGTGGTCCACAATTTTACCCCTACAAAGAAGGAGCCTCCAGCCTTTTGCTGGCTAAGAAGGTAAGGTTATTGGTTAAACAGACTTTCAACTTCTTAAAAATAACCTCACATTTTATTTCGTTGCTGAGATATCTGTAGCAAAAAATTCCTGAAACTTCTGGGATTTCTGCAATGCAATCACTTCTTGCCTCGCACTATCTCTAGCTTAGTATTTATCTTGTGGACATGGGTGGCTAAATATCACTAGCTCTTCTGCTTTTAGAATTTTGGTACTTCTCATTTTCTCTCTAGGTTTTGTTTTTTTTTTTTTTTGTCAGAATGTATCTTTAAAAAAAAATCCTTTTGGATCATTTCAGTGGCAATCTTAGAGCAATAAGGCAATTAGAGTGCCATTATTAAAGAAAGTCCTATTTTTCTTTGTCTTCGTGAAACATTATGCTGTGAATATATAAAGATTTATTTATCCAATGACATAGTTTGTCTTTTAAGTATGTTGCTTAACATTTAAAAATCTGTCCAGCTGAAAATAATAAATAGTATTTCAGTGTAGTTTCACTTTGCATTCAATTTTTTATGAGGAACATTGAGTGTATTTTCAGTAGTTTAAAAGACACCATTTGCTTTTTGTTATTGTAAATTATCTTTCATGTTCCTTGCAGTTTTCTATTGAAACATTCTAATTTTTATATTGTGTTTTTTATTTCAGCTTATTATTGGTGTTTTGACTTGCTTATGATATCAAAGACTTGTATATGTTCATTTCCCAGGAAGAACATTTTTTTAGTAGCTAAAAGAAAATTATTAAAAAATTGATGTTTATTAGATAAGAAAATCAAAATATCATTTGAACAGTTAGTAATTTTTTTGACAATTTTTTCTCTATAGTAATACATTTTTCTAATAAAGCAACTCATAAATCTGTCCTTGAATTTATTCTGAAATAAATAAATAAATACATATATATGTACGTGTGTGTGTGTGTGTGTGTGTGTGTGTGTGTGTGTGTATTATATACACATTTATACACCATTATGCATTGCATATTTTTAAGGATAGGTGGTATGCCACACCATTCTCCTTTGTCTGCCCCAGTCTCCCTTACTGCTTATTTTCTCCCCTCCACACCACTCAGTGTTTCCCCTCTTTCTCCATTTACAGTCCCCTTGGTTCTTCCAAAGCTTACTAGAATGAAGATTTAGTTGGGGAAGTCATAATTGAAAGTACTCTATTTGAAGCTAAAGCTGGGGATGGTGGAGACAGAAGGCCAAGGTTAGATTCCTGGAGATTGCCAATACCCTGGAGCCAAGTGGAGAAAGAGAAGCCCCGGAGAGAGACTGAAAAGAAAGGTCAGAGAAGTCAGAAAAATAAACAAAACAAAACTGGCAAGATGACATCACAGAATTTAAAAGGAAGACAGTTTGTAGGAGAATAGTAAAAATAAATAAATAAATAAATAAATAGAAGTTTTTGAGATGTTAAATAGTACCACCAATAAAGACAGATTGGATTAAACTTTATTGGTCTTTTTCAGAGCAAATTTCATTGGGTGGTGCAGGAAAACATAACCTTTCAATGGGATGAGTGGAGAATGGAAGGGGAAATGGTCACAATATTTGAGAATTGTTGCTTTCGAAATAAGCTTGGCTAGAGAAGAAAACATGTCACAGTGGAGAAAGTTTTTTGTTTTCAAACACGGGTGGGACATCATCATGTTCTACACCAGGGAGATTCCGGAGAAGGGCTGAAACGCAGAAAGGGTATATGTTGAGTCGGATTGTCATTGTCGTGGTATTGACTGTCCTCTCAGTCTTAAGTTTTAGCAAACTTACCAGAAATTCTCGTCGTGATTCATAAAATTCTACTATAATTTCAACATCTAGAAACTCCCATCACTTCATATACAATATAATCATTCTTAGTTTTTCAATTTTGCCCTGTGCACACATTCCCCTACTTCACTTTTACCACACCCATCAATGACAAAGTAAATGTTCCCAAATGTCCAAAAGTATATAACCTAGTTAGAGAATAAAAAGTAAGGTGAATTGGTTTAGTTTAAAGGATTCTATCATGCTGGTTCCATATACTCACCCACAATGTGTGTCTGTGTGTCAGAGAGAGAGAGAGAGAGAGAGAGAGAGAGAGAGAGAGAGAGGGAGGGAGAGAGAAGGATTTGTAGTAGGAGATCTTTTCTCCTGATTATAGCATTTATATACCTTGCAAACTGTCAGGACAGTTTCTGGAAGAAGGTATGCACACGTACTTTCTCACAGACTTTCTAGAGGAAAATGACTTGCATGCATCTCAGCATCTCTTGGAGAAGAGATGGTGCAGGGTCTGCATGCCACCATTTCATATGACCACCTTTGTCTCATGTTCAGAGTCACTTTGTCCCTTTTTTCTACTTGCATTCATTAGGGAGAAAATAATTCCAGCTCTCACCATGTGTCTAATAAGAGTCAGTAAATTAGGGGCATTCTTAAAACTTCAGGTCCTCTAGCATCAATATGAACAGAATGTGTTTCATATTAAATTTGAAACTTGTAGACTGAGATCATAAAAACCATTTTATAATAAAAACTCTGAGTTCAACTAGCTTGTTGAATAGATAGATAGAGCACCATATGGGAGAATTAAGCAGAATTTTCCAGTATCTGAGTCTTATTAATGCTTGAAAACAGTAATTTTTACAAGAGAATCAATTAAATAAAATGCTCCATTTGAACATTAGCAAATATTCAGGTATTATAAAGGATGATAAATATCTATATATACTGATATTGAAAAATGTTCAATATCTATCATAATGTGAAAAATATACAAAGCAGAAGTATAATATTCTTTATGTGTATGGAAGATATATTTATACTTGCAAAGAATATTTCTGGAATAATATCCCAGAAACTATTCCAGTGCTTGCTTCCAAGTAGGGGACATAGGTGGCTGAGAGACAGAGAAGAAAAGTAACCAACTTTTCACTGTATGTAATTTGGACTTCTTGAATTATGTACTGTGTAGCTGTAACATCTACTAAAAAGGAAGAACATACTTACATTTTTAGCTTTGGAGAAAAAAATTAGAGAAGAAAAAGCAGAGACATTGTGACAAGAATCTTCAGTAGTTTGGGAAAGGGTGGGATTGGGAAGTAAAGGAGTAGGCCATTATTATCTTAAATGATGTATGAGTTTGCCTAAAGAGTAAAACAGACCTGGTCTGGATGCTAAGCTACAAGTAAAGGTTAATAACTGAGCCAAATAATTTAGAGGTTACTCAAAACTTTCCCTTATTTAGTGGTAAAATCTGTGAGAGTTTACTTGTACCTGATGTCTACATGATGGGGATGCTTATGACTTTCTAGAATAGTGTACAGTTTACAGTGGCCTGAAACCCTGGCTGTGCTCCAGATTCTCCTATGAAGTCAAAATATAAAGTACTGTGTGGTCCCTCCATGGAACCAAGAATTAGAATTTCCAGTGTTGAGGTCCAAAAAAACCACTGGGTTGCAGCTTTTAGAAGCAGGTAGCAGGCAGGAGAAAACTGGCTTAGTACCAGGAAAATTTACTGAACAAGTGGGACACATTCTAAAATTAGATCTTTCTTTTCCCACCATCTTTGAGCTAAGGACTATGAACACAGTCTCTGAAGAGTTCTGTGTGCTTCTTGCCAGTCATTATTCTGAAAAAAAAAATAACCATTTATTGAACACATATTTTAGTCTACCACTTTGCTAGGTGTTTTAGATCCATTTAATTTAATCTTCAACAACAACTCAGTGAAGAAGGCACATCTGTTTTACAGATAAATATCTAAAGCTGAGAGCAGTAAGACAAGTGTCCAAAGTCAGGAGAGCAATAGATCTACGTCTTCATTACTCTGCCCAACTGCCGGAAAGTCTCAGAACACGGTGGGTGTAAAGTAGATCTCAGATTTGTGAAATGGCTGAGGGTGAATTTGGAGGGTTCAAGACCACATATTCAGGAAACCTCCTGCTGTGTATCTCAACCTTGGGGTTGTTTACTGCAAAAAGCTAGAGTTTTGAGTTTCACTTCATTAGTATATTGTCTTAGACTCCAGAGTCATCCCCATTTCTGTAGAGTATCTGTGGTTTTTCCATGCAATGGTCTGCTAGCAGAGAGACGAGAAAGTTTATTTTGTAGAAAAGCATATGCTCAAAGAGGTCTGAGTTACTACTCCTGGACCCCTCACACATAGTTAGAAAATTCTAGGATTACTCAGTTTCAAAAATTGGGTCCATATATAGTACTAACTATCTGTAAAACCCCTGGCTTCTCTCGGTAACCTCTGAAGATATAGCAGTGTTTTCTGGTACTCCACCGGCTTTTCTGTTCTCATCGGCTATGCTCTGCTCATCTCTCCTACCACAGCTTTCCACTATTCCCAAAAATTTTTATTAGTAACCCCAGATGCTCCATTCCTTTGTCCAAAATTTACCTTAGATTTTTTAAATCTTCACGGAATTTGTTTTTCTATTTAACTGAAACTTGACCTTGTATTAAGCACAGCATTTTGCCTATGATCCTTTCAGGCACAGGCAGCTCATTCTACAAACTAACACCTTCAGAATGTACACTTTTATTCAATTATTCTGCCACTTGTGCATGAAACCATGTTCTTTTTGAGGCTTGCCACCTCCAGCTAGACATCCTCTAACTTACCTCACTGTTGTCATCATCATGCTTCTTACCATTCCGTGTTATTCATTGGAGATTGAAAAACCAGGGTCATTTTTTTTTCACCCTGAATCCTGATGCATTAACCAAAATTACTTCAGCATTCATGTGACAGACATATCCAACACCCTAATTTCTGAGTTCCCTGACCTCCTTGAGAGACCATGGTTTTTATTTCATTGTAGTGATCCTCTTCCCTTGGACTTTGTCATAAGGAATTGATGTACTATGAAATCTTAAATCTGAACAACCCTCTTCATGATATATCACTTTGAAGACTTATTATATCTTATTATGTGTTATTATACCTCAAAACACTGTCATGCCCAAATCCCAATCTGTCAACATTTAAATGGTTATCTTTTCTGTCTTTTCAAATGGGAGAATCAGAGCTACTTCAAAGAATTCCACAACTTTAAAGATTGGAACCATTCTAAATTCACGGTATCCAACCTCAAGAATCAGGAGTTCCTGACTGTTTCCATCAGCCAAAAGTGGTCTGAGTTACTACTCCTGGACCCCTCACACATAGTTAGAAAATTCTAGGATTACTCAGTTTCAAAAATTGGGTCCATATATAGTACTAACTATCTGTAAAACCCCTGACTTCTCTCGGTAACCATCTTAATCTCATCATGAGATATTTCAGACATTTCAACTTTCTTGAAACCCTGAGCCCCCAAACTCTGCCCCTTCTTACTTCTGATAGAAAACCTTACAGAAACAAAGTAAGAGTGCCCCCAATGCTCTAACTCCCACAATACAAATACTACCGAAATGCTGTACCTATATCCATTCTTTCCTTTTTCTCTCCTTACAATTAAATCATGTACAAGATTGTATTTTCTAATTCTGTTTTCCTAATCTACATTCAGGGTGCCATCCCCCTGCACTAATCTAGGAAGTATAATCTTGTTACCCCTCCCTATTATATTTTCTACCCTTATTCTCCACCTCTCATCAGCATTTCAACATATATATTTCTTTTGCAACTTTGATAAAACCTAAACCAAATAAAAAACAGAACTCTTCCTTGTCTTTTTGTACATCTTTAATGTGCTATCTAATCTATCCCAACATAGACATCATCTTCATCATACCACTAAAACTGCTATCCCAAAAAATAAAAGCATAGTTGTTGCTCAGTGCTACTGTAAAACTTTGCTTTAATTTTACTTTAAAAACTCAATTTTTCTGAATAGTTAGCCAATGTTTATTATCTTTTTTCCAATGTTTATTATCTTTTTTCCAATCTCCCAGGCCATACACCCCCATCTTTTTTCTAGGCTGCTTTTTCTGACTATTCTTTACAAGCTGCTCTTCAGATTTCTGTTCTAGTCATGCATCTCCCTTGACTGATTTCATTCTATGGCTTTAAGCCCATGACTCCCAAGTTTATGAACCCCAATTAACCCGTCTCTCTTGAAACACAAACTTACGTATTCGTCAGTCCACTGGACGTCCCCTACAGGAACCTCCAATTAAATGTTTCAAAATATAAACTTCTACTCTTTCCCACTACCCCCTCTAAACCTCTATTTCCTCATACATTTCCAGTGTCAATGAATATCACCAATAATTCGGTTTCCAAAGCCAACAAAACTTCTCTCATGTTATATTCAATTCATTCCCTAGTTTGGCACAGAAAGTCTCTGAAGTTGCTCTTAAAATATTAATCATTCTTTTTCTGTTTGTCTGCACTGATACTTCTTTGATCTAACCATAGTCATTTATTAACTGAATCATTGCACTTGTTTTGTAATCGGTCTTCTTGTTTCCAATCTCTCTTCAATGCAATTTTTATCTTTTTTTTTTGAGAATTTAGTCTTATAGATAATTTTTTATCGTAATACTTTTCAGTGGCTCCCTCCCCTCATGCTTTATTAACCTTTATTTTTAGACTATACCTCCTTGCCTTGTTGCTACCATCTAGACACACACACACACACACACACACACACACACACACACACAAACACTTATTCCATGTTTCATCCATATTGAACTATCCACTAATTCATGTTTTATTTTGATGTCAGTATTTTTGCCTATGTACCTTTCATTTAGAAAACTTCATTCATCCTAATGTTTCTTCTCTTGCTCCCCATACACATATATGACTATATTTTGTCATTTCCTGTTTGTCCTTTAGTCTCGCTGTCTCACTTCAGGCACTGCTATCTGAAACTTTCCCCAAAACTGTGCTAATGATTTAACTACAAACAGAGTTCTTTCTTTCTCATAATCCTACCCACAGAATCACTATGGCCATTCCAAGGAACACTCTGATGTAGAGTGGTAGAAGGAGAAATGAGTTTAAGATGGGATGTGGGGTGTTTGAGATGACCTGGTTTTATTTATGAAGAAATGTATAGTAGAGAGTTGAGTATAAAGGTATAAAGATTGAGGAAGATGACTGAAACTGAGATATAGATTTGAGAACTACCAGAATATAGATGATAACTGAGGTCATGGAGGCACTGATATTTCCAGGGAGTGTGTACAGAAGAGAAGGTAAGAGATGAGAAAAAAGAGAGTGAGAGAGAGGGGAAAGGAGAGAAGAGGGGAGGAGAGACCAGAACAGAACAAAGAACGTGATGAAAGTTGGTTGTCCCACGAACATACAGTCTTAGTTCTTTTGAAAGTAGCATCCAAATTATCTCTTGGTGGATTGCATATTTCCCCATGGCGTTCCTCACTGATATGCTGAAAATCAATTGTTGTGCCCTGCTCTATCTAAGGAATGAGATTAGTATCTTCTAGGTCATTACATCTTGAGTAAAATGACACAAGAACAGGAAAAGAAAAGAGAAATTGGAGAGTATTTGTTTATTTTAATCAAACAATCTGATGTGACAGTTCTTTCTGCTCAGATCCCTTAGCTTTGGCAAACTATCCTCTTATAAAGAAATCTGGTTAGTAAGCCCTCACTTTGAGCCAGGGGGTTAAAGACGTGCTTCCAACAAATTCTGACCCTGCTTAACATGGCCAGAGCCAGTTTATTTTCTTTTTCTTCTTGTTATTCAAAAGTTACACTAAGGAAAGTTTCATGAATGGCATGTGCATTTTTATTTAGGATACAGAGAATAAATTCCAAATTGATATAATGACATCTGAGTGTCATTCAAGATGTCACAAAAGCCAAAGACTAGTTTAAAAAAGAGAAATTAGTATTTCAAGATAAAAGTCATTTTTCATATAGGCTATTTATCTATTTTGTTGGTTGTATTAATTGAAGAAATAAATGAAAAAATATATGAATAATATTTTGAAAGTTTTCTTATTTTGCTCTATCACTTTTATTATTTTACTTATTTACCAATTTTTGTTTCTTTAAATCATTTTCTTCTTAAAGGCTGATTTATCTTGTTTCTCCTTTTCTAATTTTGGCTTTGAATGCATAACTATTTTATATTCATTTTTTTCTACTCTAGTAATCAAAACATTTAAGGTGTATATTTCTTTGTAAGTAAAGGTTTATTTTCCCATAGTTTTAGTATTTTTGTATTGCAACTTTAAAGATATTCTTTTATTTCACTTTTCATTTCCTTTGATGCTAAAGAATTTTGAGTGAGTTTTAAAAATATTAAACTATTAGGAAAAAAATAGTCAAGTATTTGTTATGTTTTATTTTGCTTTAGAGAAATAATACTTCTAATATCTTCTGTATTATGATTAAAGAGTGTGGTTTTATTTCTATGTTTTGGGAATTATTGAAGTCAGCTTTTTGTTGGATATAAAAACCTTTTTTTGGTGGGGGTAGCTCCCTGGCTGGGAATTGAACCCAGTCCGCGGTGTTGAGAGTGGCAAAACCTATCCACTACACCACCAGGGAACCCCCTAAAATACATTTTTAAATTAATGTTCTTCACACACTCGTTTTTAGCTTACAGAGTTTGACATGTGCAAATATAAACAGTCTTTTTCATTATAATATATAGTCAGTTGTATCTATTACTTCTGGTCTCTTATCTATTATGAAACTGGATGAGTGTGTGAAAATCTCTCATTATGATAACATTTCCATCGATTTCTGCAATTTATCTTTAATTTATGAAATTAAAATATAGATTTATGAGTTATATTTTCCACTATAAATTATATTGTTTATAATTAATTACAAAGTGTCTTTCTCTTTCCCTTTTCATTTACCTTGAATGAAACATAGTCTGATATTAATAACTGAGCTCATGTTTGTTTCTGTGCTTAATCATCTGCTCTATATCAATGTCTATTCATTTACGAGTAATCTTGCTCAGTCACTTCCTTTTAGGCAGCATAGTTTTAGATGGAGTTTTGTTTTTAACAATCTGAACGTGTTTATTTCTTTTAATAGATGAATTTATCCATTTACCATTATAGTTATGTGAACATTTAATTTTACTATATTAGATTTTCTCATTTAACTGACTTCTTGAAACTGCCTGGTTCTCTGATTTCCATGGCGTTATTGAGGTTATTCTTTAATCTTCTTCATTATCATTAATTACAATTACAACCAATATCTTAAAGACTAATCATCATGTTAATCTGTATGTGTATATGCATATAGTTACATATACAATATATACATACTGATATATTTGAATACACTATATTTATATGTGTGGGTATGAGTTGTGGGTTTGTGTATGTTTCTCTATGTGTATTTCATCTTTCACCTTAAAAATAACCCAACGTGGCACATACTTTTTTACCATTACATATTTTAATACAATTTTAAATATAAGAAGTCTGAGGTCCAACAAGATGAAACAACCTACCCAAGTAAACTGGCACATTGGTGAACCTGACATTTTAACTCATTGCCCGATATCACCTTTGTGGTCTTAGCATTCTTGTACTACTATGATTTTCTCTTCTTCATTTGTTGTCTGTGCTACTTTTACCTTGTATCAATAAATTCATTTATTCATTGAACCAATTCAGATGTGTATATCTTAAGCAACTAACCCAGTCTAGGCTCTGGGACAGGCAGTAAACAAAATAGACAAAAATGTCTACTCTCATAAATCATAAATAAAATGAACATTTTGATTATGCTCATCATCCTGGAGCAGGGGAGTATAATGGTGAAAGAAAATGCTAACAACATTAAGGATAATCTCTGTCTGCCTAGAGTTATTTTTAGGATACTTTCTGGTTGGAAGTGGGACTTTCTTCTACCCAGGAATTTGTTACTCTTTATTTTTCACAAGAGAATACAAATTTAATCCCCATATTAGCTGATTATTAAAGCATATATATTTTCCCATAGACATATAATGTACTAATAATAATTGATGATAGTTATTTCTGCTTATACTAGCTGCTAGAATGTATACAATCAACTTTAATTTACCCTTAGGAAGCACAAAATGTCTCATTCCTCCATTATAGTGTGTCATACATTCAGGTTTGCCAACTGTAGTTCTAGTTTTCATCTCTTCTCTGAGCACAATCATTACTATTAATAATTCTTGTACAGTTTTAAATAAAAAAGCTTTTTGATTACTCATATGAAAAAATCTCTAAGATCTATTGCTGAATAGAAAAAGTGAAGTGAACAACAGCATATGTGATATGTAGGCATTTGTCTAAAAATGGAAGAAAGAAAAATACACACACATGTATTTTCTTGATAATCGTATAAACTATCTCTGGCAGGATATCCAAGAAAGTGATAACAACTGGTTGCTAAGTCTGGGAGGTAGACTTTTTGCTGTGCACACTTTTTATACTTTTGAATTGTGTTGCTGTATCTCCTAGACAAATAATAAATATAATTTACATTGAAATAAACCAAAGGAATAGTTAGCTAATGGAGCACAAGTGAAATTCTATAAAAAATCACAAATGACTGAAGTCCAATGATGCATGTTTGTGAAAGACTACATGTCCTGATTAAGAAAATCATGTTCTTGTCATTCTGATCCTTCAGGAAAATGTGATTTTGGACTCTTCATTCTTTGCTTAAAGGATTGTATCTTTGTACTTTTTAATAATAAGTTTTACTTTCAGGACAGTTTTAGAGATACAGAAAAATTGAGAAGATAGTATAGAGAGTTCTGATATATGTCACACCCAGTTTCTCTGATTATTAACATTTTATATTAATATTGGACATTTATTACAATTAATGAATGAATTTAGATACATTATTGTTACCTAATGTCTGTATGTTATTCAGATTTCTTTAGTTTTACTTAATTTGCTTTTTCTGTTTCAGGATCTCAACCAAGAACCTATATTCAATTAGTTGTCCATTTAGTGTTCTTTTGGCTTGATTTTGATGACTTTGGCAGTTTTAAGGAGTATCCACAGTATGCCCCACTAATGACATTTATCTGATGTTTTTCTCATGATTCGACTGGGATTATGGGTTTGAGGGAGGAAGACTACACATAGAAAGTGTCATTTTCATCACATTATATCAAGGGGACATAATATCAGAGTGATCTATTATGTACATTTTGAGCTTAATCACTTGTCTATGGAATTACTGGTTAGATTTCTCCATTGGTGAAGTCCCCACCCCACCTTTTCCGTACTGTGTTCTTTGGTGGAAGTCACTATGTACAGCCTACACGTATAGAATGATGATTTATGCCCACCCTAAGGGTAGGGCATCTCCATAAATTACTTGGAACACTTCAGTGAGGGAAATTTGCCTGTTTTCCCCTCATTTATTTATTTATTGATCCAGTCACTTATTTATATTGGTATAGACTCACTGCCTATGACCTTTAAAAAGTCTCCCCTGTTGAGAAGATAAATGACATGTTCATTGTCTTGGCCTCTGAATCACAACCCCAGCCCATCTGACTTCTTACTTGTCCTTTGCATTGGCCTCTTATTTGTCACTTATTTTATATTTCAATTGTCTTGCTCTGTTGCACATTGTCTGTTGCACATATGTTATTTCTGGAATATTGCTGGGAATAAGCAATTTCATATGCCATACATAAATACAGAGGACAAACAAATACAAAGAAATGTGTTTTTGGTCAATAGATACAGCAGAGGCATCAGTAGTAGGCATAGATTTCTGTGAATCAGAAAGAATACATGAAAAAGCATATATTTGAACCACATGAGCAGATTTATTTAAGAAGCCATGTACTTGGAACTTTGCTATCGGCCATCTCATCCTTAAAAGGACAGACAAGTTACTTTGGGCAGCTTCAAGAAAGATTTAATTTCAGATTGACATTTTTTATTCTGATAGTCCGTTCTTCCATCCTTTCAGTCACTCACACTGACAACTCCAAAGAAACAAACATCCCTGCTTACAACTTATCTCCTAAGCAAACCCACTCCAGGAGAACAAAGCCAAGCATCCTGTTGTGTCTAGTTTTATTTATAACACCTAGTGGGCATCCACTCTGGATAAGACTTGTATGTGTTCTCCAAATCTTAGAACCGTAATATAGCTGTCTCCCAAATTTTAACTGGTTTAGAGCAGAAAAAAAAAAGGCAAGCTTTATATAGAAATTTATCACATTTGATTTTTCTGGTCTCCTCCTCTTCTTCCTTCTCTACAAATAAAGTTGCTATAATTATGTGTGTATAACTTTATTGTGTCGACATATGCTTTTATTTTCATTCAATAAATTCCTAAAATTGGCTGAGTCCTATGGTAGATGTATGTTTAACTTTAAAAGAAATTGCCAAACTGTTTGCTAAAGTTCTTTATAATTTCACATTTCCACCACTAGCATATGAGAGTTTCATTTCCTTCACATAAATGGGAACATTTGGTACAGTCAGTTGTTTCGATTTTAAACATTCTAGTAGATGTGTGGTTGTATCTCACTGCAGTTTCACCAAACAGCTTTTGTTGGTAGTGGGTAATATATTCTAGTAGAATTCCCTCAATTGCCTTATTTGAAAAAATCATTTTTATATTTAAGAATATTTATCAGAATGTTTTAAAACATTCTGATAAAATTTAAAAATCCCTTTCAAAGTTTTATTTAGATCTGGAATAGACTTAAAATTTGTTACACTCATTTGCACACCAGCTTGTAATGTTGGATAACCTCTAAGGAAGCTAAATATCTCATTTTAAAATTGTATTTTCTTTTCTGTATGATCCTAGATTTAGATATCAATTTCTATTAATTTTGTCAGAAATATACTAAATGAATTTTTCTCTTCTTTCCCTTCCCTTCCCTTCCATTCCATTCCTTTTTCTTAGAGACAGCATTTACATTTAGGGCTATAACTGTTTGGATTAGAGTTCATGGAAACTCATATGAAATGTTCTGCTTTTCACAGTTTTCTAAACAGTACATTATGTATTCAATTTTCTCTTGACCAAGTTATTATTTAGAAAAGCACTTTCAAATTTTTCACTGTGTGGTATTTGGTGTTTATTTACATTCATATAACTAATTTAAAAATTCTGCATACTATATCTAATATTTAAAATCTAGTATAATCACATCAAAAACTATGCAGAAAGATCAAAAAAGCAAATCCATCATACTACAATAATAATTTAGGTCTATTTGGTCAATTTCTGTCATGTTTTTCCATAGGCATACTTTTCTTTATGGAATTGTACAAATAAGCACTCTGTAAAAAATTATATTATTTGTCTTTATTTTTACCCATTGTTCCCAAAAGAAAATGAGGCTTATTTACTATTATGCCACAAACATTTTCCATATTGCTGCATAAGTATTTATAATTATTAAATATATTAGAATGCATAAATTCTACTGAATGAATGTGTTATAATTTGATTATTTCTTTATCATTGGACATTTAATTTATTCTTATTGGAGGTTAACATAAATAATGCTGAATCAAATTTATGATATTTTCATTGTTTTAGATTATTTCCTTAAGACACATTTACATAAATGGGATTCTGGCACAGAAAGTATGAATTTTTTATCATTCCTAATATTATGCCAAATTGTCTTCCTAAAGTGTTGGAGCATTTAAAAACACAATTAGATATGCATGAGAGTACCCATTTCTTTATTCCCTTCCTAGCATGAGATAGTATCATTTAAAACCATTTTTTCTTAATTGAAGATATTTAAAAGGGAAATGTGTTTTAATTTGCATTTTCCTTTATTGGTTCATAAATGTGCTTATAAATTACATTTTCTAGTTTATAAACTATATTTTCATGTCATTTGATCATTTTTTTATGTTTCTTTGCCATACCATACGTCATTCTAGTTTACCTTAATACTTATTACAAAAATGTCAATGCACTTTGTTTATTTACATACTGTATTTTGTTTTCCTCAGCTACAGCTCTTAATGAATTCATTGATCAACAATATTTGGTACCTTTTACTCAATATAAACTTTAAAAGAAATACTCAATGTGCCTCCTCTTCTATTTGATTAAATACATTCACACACTGTATTTAAGTTCACAGTTCATGTTGTAAAAATAAGATTAATATCCAAAGTATCCAGAAAAGCATAAAAGTCTTTTAAGTACCCACCATCCAAATGTCACTTCTCAGTGTTAACATTCATAAATCAATCAGTGCTTTTCATGTGATTATTGTTTGCCTTGATGGATCGATTACATGAAAATCACCCCCACTTGAATCATTGGAAAATACATTCATTTAAAAAATTAGCAGATAGAAAAGGAAAGATGACTCATTATTTGCTTCAAGCAATCTCTACCCAAACTCGTCTTCCTGTCCCATTCTTAGGAGATGCACAAATGTGTATATATGTATTTTAACATTGTAGATACAATTTCATACTGTAGATACAATCTATTAAGAAGATACACATTCATCCAAAAAGAAAAGAAATTACCAGACTATTTTGAGCTTATAAAATATAGACATGTATATTATATAAATATATTTAAATCTTTCTGTTCTCTTTGTACTTTACCACTAAGAGGACATGCAAGACAATTTTGAAAGTAAAAGAGCTACTAAAAAAATTATTTGAAATGTTTATCTATTACATGAAAAGTAGTTCTATTATAGTGGTGAACCTATACAGTAGTTCTCTCCAAAAATGTTTTTTGTTGTTATAATAACAAAATATTTTTAACAATAAATTATTTAACATAACATTAGATTTTAACCTAATATATTATCACATTCTTTAATCAGTTGCCTAGCCAGACTTATCTCTAATGCTGTAATTAGATGGTATTGTTTATTTGTATATACTTTATATATCACTGGTAATTTTTTATTTTTAATTTGACTTTATTGTTTTAAATTTCCATAATAATGTGTATTTTTAAATTTGCACTCTATATTAACTCTTGAGACTTTCAGTGAACTGTTCTTTTAAACCAAAGTATTTTCAATTGAGAAAATGCTCTCTTTATAGATGTTGAGGTACTGATAAAGTAGAACAAATTTTACCACTGAGGATTTCTAAATCAAAGGTTAAAAGAAATTGAAACTTGTAAATATTCTAGGCCAAATATTTTACAAGCAAGGTCATTAAAACCTTATGGGAATTTGACATATTAAAAATATTTTATAAAGCAAAACTCATTACTTAAGCTGTTTATGGTTCTTCAGAATATTTCTTCAAATTTAGACTTTTCAAAATCACAGGTCTCAATTTAATTTGATTTTTGGCCAAGTAAAACCTATATAATTAAAAAAGGGAATTGCATCAAATGTCCTTTCCACCAATTGAAATATTTTAAAATAAAATTATAAAATTAAATTTTATAAACTGAATCTCATTGATCAATTTGTTTCATTCCTCTTTTACTCTATAAGAATGAATTTCAGTGTATTCCTAATTGCAAACTTTGCTAATAATTGTAATTTGCTAAAACTTCAAAATCAGAAATTTAGGCTCCCTTACTCATTGAATAGTTACTTAGAATATCACGTTTCTTAGTTTAATAAGAACATCTTTTAAAACATGTGCTGTGTCTCACAAAATTTGTATTTATATAATCACTACAAAGTCATAGAGTTATTTTTTATTGTTGAATTTTTAAACTGAATTTATACTAGCATTTATAATAGTTTTGGACATTTTGCTTTCAACTGAATGGCATTCCAAAAATGTTATTTTGACTCTAGGAATTGAACTTAAAAAATTAAACCCTAATTGGTATTAACTGATTTTCTATTTTAAGAATTAATAAGCAATCTAAAATTATTTAACTATTTGAATTTTTTCCTAATAATGAAGTCATTGCACTAACAACTTTCTTCATTTCTCATATGTGTACAATACAACTTAGAGTTGAAAATAAATGAAATTAATAATTTAAACCAGAATTTTTCTGCAATTACAAACATGTTCTAGATTTGTAATGTCTAAATGGCAGCCAAAGCCATAAGCCATAGTGACTATTGAACTTTTCAAATGTGACTAATGTGATTGAGAAGTCAAAATTTTAATTTAAATTAATATTAATTTAAACTTAGATAACCTTGTCAATCTAGTGGCTACCTTATTGGACAACACAGATCTAAATAGTGAGATTTTAGTGAGAAGTCATGGTTCAAGAGATGATACTAGAATGTGCTTTCTGTAATTGGTTATGCTAAAACTATGTTTAGGGAAAGTCTACTTAAATAAATACTAATTATTGAAGTAGATATTAATGTTTTCTCAATGTAATTGGGCCTTTAGTTTTACATGGAGTCAATGATATCATTGCAAATCTAATGTTGTATAGAAAATGTTGACAGATATTTTGGGCAGGTAAACACAGCAAGTGTTTTTGAAAAACAGAAACCAACATTTTGGTTAAAAATGAACATTATTTCTTCTCTTATTACTTTGAGTTCTTTAGGTACCTGGGTTTACTGCTAAGTAAAAAAGCATTATCAAACAATGAAATAACTAAATAGTTATAGATTTAGACCATTTAATAACTGACAACAACAACAACAACAACAACAACAACAACATGGCAATAGAGTTAGGTCTATTTTACCTATATTTTATGAATGAAATGCACAGCCTCTATTTCCCTGCATATAAATTGTGTACATTTAACCTATACTTTTCTGTATTCTCGTTGACCACACTGATTTTTCAGTCTGGTGGCTCTTGCATCTCACAAGCTGGGGATCATTACCTCACAATTTGTCTGATACACCAATGGAGCTACAGGGCAGTGATGTGGAATATGTTTATCAACATTAAGACTAGAAAGAGTTGGCAGTCATAGTTGCTGATGTTAGAGAATATTTTATTTAAAAAGAAATTAGCTTTAGTGAGGTATAATTGACAAATAAAATTGTAAGATATTTAAAGCATACATCATAATGATTTAATATATGTATACATCATGAAGGGATTCCAGCCATCTAGTTAATTAACACATCCATGAACTCACATATTTACCTTTTTCAAAAAATTTTGGTGAGAAAACTTAAGTTCTACTCTCTTAGCAAATTTTAATTATATAATACAGTGTTACCAACTATAGTCACCGTGTTTTACATCAGATCCCCAGAACTTATTCATCTTACAACATAAAAAATTTTACCCTTTTACCAACCTCTTTCCATTTCTCCCAACCTCCACCCCCAACTCTGTCATTTGTACTCTCTGTTTTTTGTAAGTTTGACTTTTCCACCACCCTGGATTTTACATATAAGTCTTATCTTTCTCTTGTCTGGCTTATCTCATTTAGCATTATGCAGTCAAGCTTCATCTATGTTGTCTGAAATGGCAGAATTTTCTTCTTTCTTATGGCTGATAATATTCTATTTATATACACAGTACACAACACATCTTCCTCATCCATTTATCTGTTAATGAACACTTAGGTATCATGGCTATTGTGATTAATGTTGCAGTGAATATAGAAATGCAGATATCTCTTCAATAGACTGTTTTCATTTTCTTTGGTTATTTACCCAGAAGTAGGATTGCTGAGAACATTCCATTTTATCAAAGAATCCACAAGTTGTTCTTAAAAGAAAAAAAATAGTTATGGTGCACCTTGAAAAGACTGGAAAAGAGAAATCAGTTTAGTTCTTTCCGAGTTAACAACACGTTAATGGGAGGACACTGTTCACCGTACATGTGCCTCATGCAGTCTAGATGAAACCATAGTAGAGGCTGAAAGTACAAAGTGAAAGTTCATCAAAAGCATTCTGGGTTATTTTATTGCAACTATTTATTAATAAGGATTCTTCATTAATAAACAAAAAATTTTAGGACAAGTACTAAACTATTTGAGTTACTATATAATAATCACAAACCAGGACTTTCTTTGGCAAAAAGCACGCAGTTACCCTATTTATGACCATTTACGGGTTTAGCAACTTTTGCGTTGGGGCATTTATACATGTCTTTTACCTAACTAATAATAGCATCCTCTGCTCATTCTTCTTCCTGACTTGATTTCTGAAATTATTGCATATTTTTAATTTCCACCCTTTAAGACCCCTCATTTTCATTATTTCTTTGATAGGCCTGTAAGAACTTCGTCAGCCTCAAGGTTGTCCTGTTATTCAGACCTCAAAGTAATAAGCAGACAGCTTGGTTTCTCAGCCAACAAAGATGCATACGTGGAAAGCTTTTGAATATTAATAATGTTGAACATCTCCTAGGGCTAATAGGCATATATGCAGAAGACATCTCCAGGTTCTTAAATACAATCCTGAAGGTCCATATTTCTTTAATTAGCATACTGCAAAACCTTCAGAGTTTAGAGTGAAGGTGAATCTTTTTCTACAAAATAAACTTTGAAGTGACATGAAAAAATAAAGAGCTTCTGTGCGAAATATTCAAGATCGTTTCCCCTTCTATCCAAGCACATCGTCCATATGGGGTGCTTAAGTCTCAGGAATAGTGAGTGGGATACATTTATAAATTTATTATCCCATGGATATAGTGCCAGAAAAATCATCACTATCTCTGCACATTGTTCATGATATATTTCTTGATCCTACAAGTAAGGGTCCAGTGTTTGGCAAAAATGGCTTTATGGGAGACATTAATAAATTCTTCCCTGCTCCATTTTTAATCTGTAGTATAGAATAGGTCTGTTACTACTGAAATGTGATAGAGATACAAGTAGTGGGTATCAACTCATGTTGATGAGATTAATTTAATGTGAATATGTTGGTTTATCTTTCTTGATACTGTAATTGGCTGGATACAGCCCTCTTTCTCCACAAGGCAGGAACTCCAGAGGAGAGGGGTGCTTATCCAAGAATTTCATTGAAGCCTTACAAGAGATAGTTTCAAAGAGTAAACTACCAGGTTCCTTTAGATTTGCTTATCCTTCTCGGTAAATAGTTTTGTTTCTCTTCTAAAGTCTTATTATTATTATTATTGTTGGATCTAGAACTTTTCCAGGATTGAATTTTTTGTGCTGTGTTCCCCACTCTTCCCATCTCAAACAGTTTTCATCTTCTCTCTCTCCCTCCCTCCCTCCCTCCCTCCCGCCCTTCCTTCCTTCCTATTATAACTTGTAGTTACCCATCATTCTATACTGAGCATCTCTCTTCAATGAAAGTGACATATCCCTGCCACAAATAATAATTGAATAAAGAAAAGTATACATGAGTCTATAAAGAATTCTTTAATAAGTAAAGCATATGGTCCAATTTCAGGAAACAATGTAAGAATTAAATTTTTAGGTATATTAAATGTCACTTTTTAATAAAGAAGATATCATACAAAAAAAAATCCTGTTTTGGCAACTTGGTCCTAATTTAAATCCCCATTTCCTGTAACTCCTCATGGGACTGACCTAAAGCAAGTCTGTCATAACTAACCTCACCTCTAGTTGCCATTTTTCTTATTTGCAACCCCCCAAAAAATATCCTTGACATCCATGGACCCAGTAGGCTGTTTGATATGATAATGAGTGTGTTACAGTGTTATTCTGGTGTTTTGTTTTATTTTGTTTTTCAGTATGTTCACTTCTATATGAACTTTCCCACTGACTACAGATTCTTCTAGCACAAGGACAATTACTTCTGAGTTATTTTCATAGCCCACTTAATAAATTCTAAAGAGAACATTAAAAACAATGCAAGGCATTCAATATTGAAAGAAACGTCTTTAAATATAACTGTGACTTTCCTATTTTCAGCTTTACTCCTTTGCCTCAAACATTAGGTGTTTCTTAAAGTTTATGATTTAAGAGTTTTAAGTCAAAATTATGTCAGCTGAGATTTTAAAAAAATGAAACCCCTAAATATCTAACTTAATTAAAAGTTCAAAATATTTTTAAAAATTGTAGAAGACAACTCTTCCCCATTTAACAGGGGCATATTAAAATCACTGACAAGATATAGGGCCAAGAAGAGTTTGCTCTTTTGACTAATTCCCTTTCTAGTTGCTTAAAATTGGTATTCAACTAATAATGCTTTAAAAAGTGATACTTGATTTTAAAACCTAGTAAGCTATCTCATTTTACTCAAAAAATAATAATTGTCCTGAATTTCAATTTAATGCTATAATTATACTCAGTATGCTTTATTTGAAATCATACAATACAAATAAAGATTTCAATTTCATATACTCATTATTTCTTATTTTAAACATAAGAGAAAGGCTCCCCCTAAATATAGTGAAGAAATGGGGGTAATCAATTTCTAATATATAACATCCTGGCAATGAAATGAGCTATAATTTAAATAAAGTCATTTTCTGTTAGGTCAGCAAAATGCCAAGAAAGCATTTTTCTCACATCCCGTTTCTCTCACATTCAGAAAGATGAAGCTAAGGAAAGGACTGTCAGGTTAATACAATCCTGCTTTGTTCTACCATTTATTCTCTCAAAACACAAAGCTCTGTTTTTGCAGTCTTCCTGCCCCTCACCAACAATTTCAAAGAAACTTTTAGAAATGAATCTTGTTTCCCAGATAAGAAAGTACTACGGTTTGGTTGCAAAAGAAATGCTCCAAAACTTGGGAGCATTTCAATTCAGTCTGAATTGTACCATTGAATAGTGTCTGTCACTTAATTTTTGTAATCTGTGAATTTAGTTTCATAATCTGAAGAGAAAAGGTTTTGAGTATCAAATCAATAATATGTGACTAAACTGTAGTAATTACTGAAGTGATTGAGATTGTCCAGGAGTGCATGTACAATGCAGTTGAGGCCACTTTTGGTGGGGAGGGGCAAGGATAACACTCAGTGTTTTATAAACATTTTGTGACTTCTCTAGCAGTTCCTACAGTGATGATTCCAAATGTCCACTTCTTACTAGTTCTCAATTCCATGCTTATTTCATTTTTTGGAAAATAATCCTAGATTCTTTATTAGGAAGACTATACATGACTCGATTAGGAGGTTACTAAATTAATCTTAATCAGCATATTTTTCTTTGACGTGCATTTGATTAGGTCTCTAAATAAGTAAATAAATAAATGATCAGAGTAAGGTAATGGAAAGAACAGAAATTTTAGAGCCTGTTTAACTGGTGTGAGTTTGAACCAAGAATATAACCTTATAAACTTCAGTTTCTAATCTTTAAAATGGGCATAAATGACACTCACTTTCCCAGATTATTGTGAGCTGCCTTTTATAAATGTATGGTCAAATGTCTAGCTGTTACAAAATAAAATAAACAATAACTCCTATGAAAATAAAATATTTCCTTTTTTTCTTTAGTGCAAACCTCTCTATTTGTTCTAACTTCTTTCTTTTGCCCCTGGTTTTTTTCCTCTTGGTTTTCAATTATATGCAAGCCATCCTCCCAAACAATGTCCCCTCCTTCTACCTTGCTGACCAACTCAAAGGCCGTCATCTGCCTTCCTTCTCTAGCTTGTCAACAGCATTGTCTCCATTTCTTCCTTCCCACTTTTCCTTTAATTCCCTGTAGTCTGTTTTCTGTCCACAGAACACCTCAGAAACTGTACTTTCAAAGGTTTCTACCAACCTATTAAATGCCAAATTGGGCAGCCTTTATTCTGTCCTCTGTGTCTTCAAAATCTGCAGAGTTGACACTCACAATACTTTGCCTCCTAGAAGTAATCATTTTTCTTGATGAATAAGTAACTCCCCTTGGAACTTGTGGTTATTCCAGGCAATGCAAAGTGAATGTATTCATGTATTTCCTTACAATTGCTATTTCTGTCAAAAGAGTTGTGAAGATGCATTTTTGTATAGAAAGTGTACTGAACTGGTAGCGTCATCTCATGTAATTTAACTCCCTATAGCTATAAAAATAGTCCGTTTTTCTTCAGAAATTACACAATTCAGCAGTGTATAGATTTTTTACAACTTTACCTCTTCTTTCAATCTTATATGGTCTCTATTCATTGCTGGAATACTCAGTTCAAGAAATTTAAAACTGTAGATGTGGCCTAGTAATAGATGTTCTCGTCTCCCGAGATCGGGCCTGCGCAGTGAAAGGGGGCTCTCAATGGTCAAGTCTACATTGTTTCACCTTGAACATTTCCCCCACTCTCTTTAGTTAGCTCACTGAAGCTCCAGCTGGTGCAGCATAGGGAAGGGTGACAGCTGACAAACTGAGCAGCACAGAAACCCACTCCTGATCATCACCAATTGTCTGCTATTCTCTCACCTTCCAGAACCCCTGGGTTAGAGCCAGACTCCCAGCCACTCACTCTTGCAAGCTCTTTCTCTGGCCCCTTGAAACCAGCCATGTTCTCAATAAGCCTGATGCTGGGAGGAGGTGGAACTATATCCTCCAAAAACTGAGATTTGAGACTCAGCAATGAGTCTCTCCAAAGAAAAATCACAGATATTCTCCTCTCACTACTTGGACCTCTTTTCATGTCCTTGGCTTGAATGAGGAGTTTAATAGTTGTGGAGATGGTTCTTAAACACTTCCTTTTAAAATTTTCATGTGTTGACATGGGATCTCACTTTGGAACTTCATTCAGCATAATTTCATCTTGGTACCTAGCAAAAAGTTTACTGTAAAAAACCTATCACACATGTACCGTAGATAACTTTTAAGGTCAGTGCAGTCTTGTCTTTTTCTATGAGAGGATATTGATACTTGAAGATGTTAAGGATTTTGCTCAAATATACACAACTAGAGTAAGTTGTGAAACTGGGATTCAACCCTAAGTCCATCTGATGTCAATGCCTGTGTTTATAAACTACACATGTATCCCTTTCCTGGATTTATGTAGTATTGCCTGGCCCCTCAGAAAACTCACCAAGCTCTTGAGCAATAAAGCTTTAGGTAAAGATGTAAACTTTGCCCAATTTTTGTTCAGATGTTACTGTATTTCCATGGATGTTGAAGGTTTCACAAAAATTCTGTAAACACAGATAGTTACAAAGTTATTGCAACTGTTTAAACAGGGAAGAAAGGTAAACAGATGTGGCTTCTGCCCATGGGAAGTTGTGACTTAGATTACTCATTCATTTATTCAAATATTCAGTAGCAGTGATTGAGCTCTCTGTTATAGTAATAAACAAGAAAGGTAGATGGATACATATAAGATGATTTTAGGTTGTAAGAAATTTAGAGATCTCTAATTCAAGGTAATGGGCTAATATGTGACTGTAATATTAAAGAAGGGCCCTGTAACAGTTTGAACTCATACCTGAAGGAAGAGAAGAAGACAGCCATGCGAAAACTTGAAGGAAGACTTCCAGTCAAGGGTACAAGAGGAGCAGTATACTGGGATGACATGGCCAATTCTAGCAATTGTTGGAAGGTGGGTTCCTGCATTGGACTCCACCCTGCTTCCCTGTGTCCTCCAGTACAAAGGATCTGAGGGTGGCAAGCTGTCAGCAGATGTCCTTTACTTGTGCATTTCACCACTACCACATGGGGTAGTCACCATGTCTACTCTAACCACTTTACAATGATGCATAAGTATAATGCCCATCCTTCTCCATTATCTCATTTTATAATTCTCACAACAGTTTTCAAGGCACATGTTACTATTCCTATGTTTCAAATTGAAATCAGATGTTCAAGAGGCATAATGACTGACTTTCCCTGACTAGATTTTGTGTTCCATTTGCTTATTATCCCCAAGGTAGTGCCTGTAAAGAGATTTTTACATATTGGGGAGGGCAGAATTCTAAGATGTCCCCCAAGATTCCTGGCCTCTGATATAAATACATCTCCTTCCAGTTATTTATTCGAACACTAACCTAGGTTCTAATGTGAAAGAGGTTTGCAGATGTATTTAAGATTCCTAATTAGTTGATTTTAAGATAGGAAGATGATCTGGGTGGGCCTGATCTAATCACACATGTCCTTTAAAAAAGAAGAGTTTTCACAGAGAAGTATCACAGACATTGTGCTCCAACTGGCCTGGAAGAAAGCTAGCGTTAACAGTATGAACTGCCCGTAGAACAAATCATTTCAGAAGAACTGTCGACAGCCTCTAGGATTTAAGAGCCGTCCCCAGTTGACAGCCTGCAGAAACACGGAACCTCTGTCCTACAGCTGTAAGAAAATGAATCCTGTCACTTTCAGTGAACTTGGAAGAGGACCCAAGCCCCAGGTGAGTACACCTGGCCAACACATTTATTTCAGTCAGATGAGATCTGGAACAGAAAAATCTAACCACACTGTGTCCAGACTTCTGACTTACAGAAACTGTGAGCAAAAACACTTGTATTTGAAGCTGCTATTTGTTGTAATTTGTTAGACAGCAATAGAAAACTAATACACTATTCACAGATAATGGGGACTCAGATGATGCAAAATAAGTTGTGGTTTGGAAGAGGAATATCCACAGCAAATCTCTGGCTCAGGATTCAGTCAGATGGCCCAATATTTACTTGAAATCACAGATAAAATCAATGATGTGATGATCTGTGGACAGCACATGGAACCCTTCTAGACTTATTCTTTATACTTCCTTTATTATTGTAAATATTTGAATTCAAATAAGATCACTGATTCTTAGGTAACATATACATTCCTAATGTTTATCCCTGCAACAAACTCCCTTACTGTTGGGAATGCACTTATTATTAAGCACACACTTACGTGTTCTCAAGTTCAAGGCTCTACTTATACAAATACTTATAAACAAATTAGCATGCATGGCCTTCACCAGAAGAATTTTTACCCATAAAAGAATATGGGTAGCATGAACATAGATTTCCTGATAACCTGAATGATTATAAGAAATCAAGTAGAGTATCAAATAATTCTGAGTAAAGGGGATCCATTAAAAACTTACACCATTAAAAACTTTTATTAATTCTTCATTTTTTTATTAGCTATATACAAATAGCACAATATGAAAAGAAGGCTGGCAAAGATGCCATTTATTTGATGAGAAGAAGATATCAGCCTCAGGTAGAAAACCATAGATTTTACTAAACAGTCAAATAGATTACGGTATTATCAGAATGCTGAACTCTAAAAGGTGTGTCTTACACCAAATTTCAGTTTTGAGGAACCACAGGGAGCTTAACTGTGTCTCCATAGAATTTTGAAAATCTGCACATACAGTGTCACTGTTAGGCAATGGTGGCTTTCTGAACGTTTTCCTAGCTGATTTCAGTAGCATGGAAGTATAAGAAAACACTGGCTCCTGTTTTGCCATTACAAATTGGTAAGTGGCCATGGAGATTTGAAGAACATCATCTGGGTAATGGTCAGCTGGGCCGTGTCCACACAGGGAAAAGAAAGAGTACCTTTGCTATTCATCTAGCTAAGGTGACCAAGGAAGTGAGCCAAACCAGATTCCACAGGATCAAATGGATAACTTCCTTTGTATAGCAAGTTAGTCAATGCTTGATCAGAACAGATAATACTTTTTATGAAATACAGATTTAAAAATCTCACTAATAAAATATCTGAAAGGTGTTTCTGTGATCATTTAGTACAACTTTTGTGCTGATGGATATTGAAAACTTTTAGAAACTGGTTATATACTTATATTTTCCTCCAGCTCTTGAATATAATTTCACCTAGAAGACAAAAGGCTGAAAGTACAGCCTTACTTAAACCTGAACTTTACTCCTCTGTGTTTGAATGGGTTCATTTTCTCTGACGGTGCATCTGCACAATTTAGTGTTTTGTGCTTTGCTGAAAAGTGCCTCAAGGTGTGTTTACGTTAAAGGTGCTATATACTAGAACTCTCTTTGTATTGTACTCAAAGTGAATGCATTCTCTCCCGATTGCGAGCACAATCAATAAGATGAATGAGTTTCTTGAACTCATTTGGTAGCTTGTCTATAACAGTCCCATTTCCAAGTCACCATGTATCTTGGCAGCTTTTCATCAGGGGTGGCCTGAGGACTAAATAAGCAAGGAAAAAATTATAGCCACTTGCCTTGGCCCCCTGTGTTATTATACTTGGTGTTCATGGCAGGCTGTGATTGAAAGTAGATCTGACTGCATGCCCTGCTTAAGACGGCTTTTTAAAACACTTTCTGCTTTTAAAAAAAAAACACTTCTACATTATAGCTGAAAGAATTGTATGTTAAAGAAAAACAGAACTGGATTTAAAAAACGAAGTTCCACTCTAACCTTTACGACTGACTCTGGATTTCCAAACCAGTTAACTCTCTTCCCTTTTCTACCTGTACATCTTGTTCAACACTTGAGTTGCCAAAAAATGGTGACATTTATTTTATTTTTTATATTTATTTTTATTGAAGTGTACTTGGTACACAATCTATATTGGTTATATTAGTTTTAGTGTAAAATATAGTGATTTGACATTTTTATAACTCCCAATGTAACCACCCCACTAATTCTCTTAATCATGCTTCACTGAAAACTTATCATAATAATATTGATTATATTTCCCTTCTCATTTTTACCCATCCCTGCTCCCACTCCATTTTGGTAGTCAGCCCTTTGCTCTATTTCTATGAGTTTTGTTTTGTTTTATTTTGATTCTACATATAAGCAAGATCATATGATATTTGTCTGTCTCTGCCTGAGTTATTTCACTTAGCACGATAAACTTTAGATTTATCCATGTTGTCAGAAATAACAAAATTTCCTTCTCTTTTATTGCTGTGTAATATTCCAGTGTGTATATACATATATACTCACACATATATGTATATATCACATCTTTTTATCCATTCATCTATGGATAGACAACCTAGATTGCTTTTATATCTTGGTTATGGCAAATAATGTTGCAATGAACATAGGGGTGCCTATGTCTTTTCTAATTAGTATTTTTGTTTTCTTTGGATAAATATCCAAAAGTGGAATTTCTAGGTCACATGATAATATTTATTTTTAGTTTTTTGAGTAAGTTCCATACCATTTTCCAAAGGGGCTGTACCAATTTGCAATTCTACCACCCGGGCACAAGGGTTCCATTTTCTCCACATCCTGGCCAAGACATTTTATTTGTTAACTTTTTGATACCAGCTATTCTGGCTGATGTGAAGTGGTATCTCCGTGTGGTTTTGATTTGCATTTCCTTGATGATTAGTGATACTGAGCATTTTCGTATGTCTGTTGGCCATCTGTATGTCTTCTTTGGGGCAATGTCTTTTCATGTCCTTACCCATTTTTCAGATAGGTTGTTTTGTTTTGTTTTGTTAATGAGTTGTATAAGTTTCTTAGATATTTTGGATTCAACCCCTTATCAGATATATCATTTGCAAATATATTCTCCCAAGGAGTAAATTAATTTAATTTGGTCCACTAGAATGACTTTCCCCAGGAATTTAAAACTTTTCTTTTATAAAAATTCAATCCAAAGACTTCCCTGCCATTGAAAACAAAATAAAACAAACAAACAAACAAACAAAAACAAATGGGTTCTACATTATAATTTGTGAGAGACTGATATACATGCTGATTAAATAGAACAGGTCAAACCCAGCTAATCTCTGAGTATACACAAGCTACATTTAAATGGGAAAATTATTATTTTGATTCTAGCAAATTTGGGCAAAAACAGTGCCATTTGATTTTTCCAGATGTCATGTTGGTAGATAAACTTGATTGGGCCAGGTTTCCTGGCCACACATCCCCAAGTTGATTGAGACAGCCTTGGTTAGGTATCTATGGATGAGTTTCAGGACATCTGTAATCCCCTTAAAACTCTACGCAAATGTTTGTATCTGTGTTCAAATGTGGATTTTTGTGAGAATTGGGTACTCTGTTTTCATCAAATTCTCAAAGAAAGCTACCGACCTTACGTGGTTAAACTATTTTTTGTAATTTTTTTAATGAATATAAACACAGGCATAATATACTATTTTAACAGATGAAATCAGTGTAGCCTTTTTTCTTTGTCCATCCTCCCAACCCCCAATTTTTCTCCCTCTACTTGCACTATCCTCTCCTAGCCCTAAACCATTCTCTGTGTAACTCATGGCCACAACTGGGTGTATATTATTCTGTACTTTTCTTATACTCATAATCTGTATATATGAATGTATATGCACATATTTGTACATATAGAAAAATTTAATTGTTTTAAAATTTGTATTATATACTCATTTTTAACTCAGTAAGAGTAATGGAAATTATTCTAAAAAATGGGTATAGAAACAAATCGATTCTCTTTACTGACTCTATAGTATTTAAGGTGTGACATCACTTACTCAATTAGTCCTCAGACTGGTGTGTGTTCATATTTCTCTCCCTCTATCTTTTTCATCAGTATAAACACTGCTTTAGTAAACATCCTTGTACATGTATCTTTGTCAACTATTGTTCTCATTGTTATGGCAAAGATCCCTGGAAATAGCATTGCTAGGAGAAAGGACATGCTTTAAATTTTAATGGATGCTGTCAGATCTAAAGACAACAGCACATTTCCACCAGCCTTATATAAGAATGCCCTTTCAGCTTTCTACAGCTTGTTTAAGGCTGTTATTAGATTTTTGCGTGCCTTGGGTCTCAAACATATTTCATTTTTAATTAAATTCAATTTGTATTTCTGACTCCGAGTGGGTTGGAGCACCTTTTAAAATACCTACTGCCCATTTGAAATTGCCTTTTTAGGACTTGCTTACCCATATCCTTTGCCCATTTTGCTATGGGTTTCTGTTTTTGGCTTTTTTTTTTTTTTGTCGTTTTCATATTAACTTTAGAGCTCTTTGTATATTATAACTTAAAAACTATTTAGTTGTCATCTGCAAAATAAAAAAAATTATTTTCCAGATATTCAGAGTTTCTATGTTATCATCAGCATGGTTAGCGTCGCGGGCCTTCCCCCTGCTCCGGATGCCTGTAGACATTGCCCACGGTCCACAGAGGTGCCCGAAGCAGCAGCATCATTGCCACTGCCACGTCCCATGGGGACGCCGAGGCCCACGATAAGGATTATCCAGGGTCTTTCTATGCTTCCCAAACTGCCGTTTGTTTCATCACTGCAGGTCTGCAGGCCACTCCTGTGCGGTAGGCAGAGAAACAGCTCGGTCAGGTGCTGTTGCTGTTACCTGGGCGCACACCCAACAGGTCTCCCTGTGTGAATCCCATACGGCTCTCATCCCAGGCAACGACTTCAGCTTCAGATTTCCTATTCGTCTCAGCTTTAAAAAAAAACAACTCTGCACTTGAACAATCAATAGTTTTCTTTGGCACAGTCATAGCAATCCATTCTTAACATACATTTCCTCCTGATAATAGCAAGAACAGCAGCAGCAACTGCACAGGCGCAACCCGGGGCAGTACATAGATGATTTCTTCCCCATTGCTATGCCGAGCAGTTCTTCTCCTAGGAGTCACAGATACCAGCTGCTTTGCATTTGCATAGCTAAATAACTCATTCAAATATTTTTGCAGAACAAAGGAACAGTGTCTCAAGATTTTTTTTTTAAACTTTGGCAAACAGAGCCTTGCTCTGTGTTTTCATTTTTTTTTTCTTTCTTCTTCTAACTTTACAGAAGTTTCAAAGAGCTCAAAGCTTCTCCACTTCATATCTCCCTAAGGAAAAAAGCTTTCTCAGGCTATGACTTGGCATCACCACTGTGAAGATGGCTGGGGAAGGTCAATATCTGTCTTCAAATGAATCAATGCACATAAAGCACTTAGAATGGTGCCTAGAAACAGTGCTTAACCAGCATTAGCTCTTAGTACTCCCCTGGTCCACCTAGCTCTATTTTAAAGAGCCTGCCCCATCCTACCACACCCTTGGTATTCTACTCTTATAGTATTTAGGTAGAGAAATAGAATCCAGCTCTAAAACCGAGCTCTGGGGAGGCAACAAGGCAGGCCGTTCTACCATCCTAAGGTCACTGTAGTCTGCCCTATTTCCAAAACTATTGGAAAGAGGTATTCAGTCACCAGGGAGCTCCTGCAGCTGGGAAGTTAGCATGCAGTTTAGACTCTAGGGTCAGGCTGTCTGTCTAGACCATATATTTATGGAGCCAAGACATCAGCTGGAGTCAGGACTGCAGGTCTAGACAGTGAGGAGGATACTAGGAAGAGCACTGTGTCACAGCTCAGTAATAAGAATAAAGGACAAGGACCAGGCCCCTGCACTGGATCACCCCTGGATGGAACGACAACAGAGCAGAATTCAGAGTCATGCTCATGGATTCCTGGGTCCAAGGCCAGCTGAGCCACCTTCTTGCTGTGTGACCTTATATGGGGTATCTAATCTCAGTAATGTCCTTTGTGAAGTGAGGATATTAATAGAACTACTTCAGAGGGTCATTTTAAGGATTAAGTACATGCTATATATGTAGCATGTGTTAGAACAGTGCCTGGAATATTGCTAACTAGTTAACAGGGAAAGAGAGCTACCAGCACTAGTCACAGGAATAAATGGCGACGCATGGGACAGCGAGCTAGGTGGCCTCGGGAGCGTGGCAGGAGCTCCACGGGTGCACAGGATGGCTTCGTGGTGGGACCCAGTTACTGGTGCAGTTAGTGCATTCGTCCGAGTTCTTCAGAGAAACAGATCTAACAGGATACAGTTCCATAAGAGAGCTGTATGGGAAACACCCAATCATTTCTGACTCTACTTTTCATATTACATGGCTGGATACTTTCCTGACAGCCCTCATATATAGATACATTCCTATACATCTATACATCTCCATACCTCTGTATGTTTATACCTTTATATATCTATGTGCATGGAGATTGTAAGTCCTGATCTGAGACCGAAAGCCCAAGAACCACCAGCGGAAGTGTGAGGCCAGGAGACAAAGGATGGATGTCTCAGCTCAGGGAGAGAGCGTCCCTTCACCCCTCCTCTGCTCTTTGTTCTATCTGCTCATTCAGGGATTGGGTGATGCCCAGTGGAGAGGGCCGTTGGCTTTACCCAGCTTGCCCATTTAAATGCTAATGTTTTCCAGAAACATCTTCATAGAAAAACCCAGAAATGTTTTATCAGGGCTCTCGGTCATCTTTTGGCCCAGGCAAGTGGACACAAAATTAACCATCACAAGTCTTCATTTTAAGTCTCTACTAATGTGAATGAACCAAGACCTTCTCAGAGAGATCGTCCCTGCCCCCTATCTAAATCTCCCAGTCCCCTGCTCTCTACATCCTTCAGTTCGTATTTCTTATTGCTGCTTTAGTGTTTGTTCTTATCACTGATATCAACTAGCATCACTAAAATACTACTGTATGTACGTCCTTTCACCAATTGACCTTCTCAGTCTCTGGGTATGAACTCCACAAAGACAGGACTTTTCATCTGTTTCGTTTACAGAAGGGAATATATCACTTGCAAAGATAAAGTTTTTTGCCTCCTGTATAGGTACCAGATTTCTTTTTAGCTCACTCAGATTTAAACTAGCTTGTCCTCATAGCCATAAACGAAGATTTTGAGTATTTGTTACTCGAATGCAGGTGTGATGTCTGTAGAAAATTGAAACTAAAATGTTAAGTCTTCAAGTCAAAATCTGAAAAATGATGGTAGACATCACAAGGACTTCAGTTCTAAATGGAAGACAGAGGAAATTTAGTCTGCCTCATTGCCTAGTCCCATGGATGCCATGAACATCTTCCTTAGAAAATGTTCATTTCTTCTCCTAGACTGTAAACCTTAGGAGGGTCAGAGCTCCGTGTACTCCATTATAACTTCAGAGCCGGGCATAATTCAGAGACTATATGGGAAGTGACTACAATTATTTGATTAATATATAAATTTCAATAAGTAATCCAACTTAGGTGGTGCAGTGAAATGACAAAATGATTTCTTATAGAAGGCTGTAAGTGGTGAAAGTGTTAGACTAACAAGCAGAAAAAAAGACTTTGGTTCTAGATGAATAAATTGTAAGAAGTTGACTAAATTCCTTAATCCCTTCAAAACCTATAAATATGTATGTGGTCTAAATGAACCATAAAATTATAGTTTGCAGTTTAGAATAGAAAACATCACTTATTTTCATCCTTTAAGTGAATCAGAAGGTAAGTGACCTGAAGCATCCAAAATTATTATTTTGTTACATAAGTGGTATTTTCAAGAATTCATTAAATAGTTTACTCTATCTGTAAAGTAGTAATATTGTTTTATGTATAGAGTGCGAATAAAATGATATAAAATTTGTAAGCTGGGAAATGCTATTAAAAAGTACTCTATTTGTATTTAAGATTTATTTTTCTAATGACAAGTGCAACTGCAGAAACTTTTAAAATATCTTTTCAAATTTTTTGTTTTGCTTTGTTTTTAATTGCGTGACTTTACAGCTTTCAAGTTATCACTGAGTTTTTTCTTATAGTAGCATCCATATAAAATTTTAATAAACTCTCTCTATAGTCCTTGTTTTATTGTCTCTTGGGTTGTTAAATACTTTAGGTCAAACATTTTATAGTATAAACTTACTCCAACTAAATAACTCAGGAAGCTCATTTTTGCATATTTCTTTACTGCTTGCTTATCTACTGTGACAAATGCCCTTTCAAAAGATTAACAACATTGAATGTTTAAAATCTTAGGCGAGGTGATAGAAAATTAATTTGAACCATAGACTTTGAATATTTAATAAGGTATTAGTGAAGAAACCAACCAACCAACCAAAGAAAAAACAGCCAATTTATTATTTTGACAGATCCCAAACCAAAAAACTCATTTTAAATAGCTATAACCTTTTCATTTGCACCATTATGGTTAAGAGTCTGCCAGTAATTCCATTATAAACCCTATTTCCAGAGATTCTATTTGTCAATAAAATTAACTCCAGTTTAAGTATTTTTTATGTTGCTATAATATACCCCAAATTTTTCATTCCTAAAATTATACGACTCTAGAAAATACTGCTAGCATTCTCATCTCTTCCACCTCCCAGCACTAAGGTAGACAAGTGAACAGAGATGTTTTCAAAAATTTTCTTTCTTTGGATTGTATACAGTATTTAACAATCAATGATATTATTAGCTACACTTGAACATATATTAGTATAAGTACTTGGCATGCTTTTAAAGGAAGTAACAACTAGAAATAATTACTTTTCTGAGTAAATTATATATATATATATATTTATACACACACACACACATATATGTATGAGGTTGAACAATTAATTTTGTGAACTCATCCTAGAAAAAGTGTTATATGCCTCATTGCTGAATATCACTACGGTCATCTTTGAAGTACCCTCCTTGGGAAGCTGTGCACAGATGCCAGTGCCTAGTTAATCCTTCAAAGAAACTTTGGAATGTTTTTTTCTGGAATGGCTATCAGAGCTGTTGCTACACCCCAAATCTGAAAATTAAGTTTGCAAACTTGCTACCGTGCATTTATGTTGGCAGCACTGTGCAACACTTTACAATAAGGGGAACATTTTGACTAACTGAGAGATACTATTTTAAGTTTAGATAGCTCTGATCCGAATCCCTACATAATTGTGTGTGTGTGTGTGTGTGTGTGTGTGTGTGTGTGTGTGCGCGCGCATGCGCACGTAATATTAAAGGTAATCATAGCTCCTATGACTCCCCCCCAAATAAAATCCCCCACATAATAGCAGTTTATTTAATGCTTATGGAGCAGACTTAGATGAGGAACAGTCAATTTGGAGGCTATCTTTTATATAATTATTTAGGAATGCAGTATGGAAGAGACTGTTATCTTTAACACATGGCTTCCAAGATTGTCATAGTTGCCTTAATTCCTGGTACCTGGAAGTGAAAAATAACATGGAGGATTATACATGCAAGTTTTATGGGCCAGGCCTGCAAGTGAAACATATCACTTGTAGTGAAATTTCATTCACCAGAACTCCTACTAGCAAGGGAGTCTGGGAAATGTAGTCTAGCTTCTTGCATAGGAAAAAAGATAGAAACATGAAAACACGGATTTTGGAAAATAGTTATTAACATCTGCCACAACCTGCATGATTGATTGACAGCACTGAGGACCAAGTAACATAGATTTATTTAAACTTTTAATATAAAATAAAGACAGCCATGTTTCCTATCTATTTTCTTTAAATCATTATCTACATTGGGTAAATGAATGCATAGTCCAAATTTAGGTCAGTTTAGATTAGAGAAAAGGTTTACTTACATATCTTATTTATTTATTTGATAATATATTAAAAATTATGTCAAGTAGATTATTTCATGAGTCATGTGTCCAATGGCCTTGATAAAGTATATCCTGTGTCTTTAGCAAATGCATTAAGACTACACATAACTTTTGGAGACTTGGAAGCTGCTTGATTTTTATCTCCAAACCTGGGTGTCACCACCATCTATTAATCTCTCTTTGACCAAGATGCATGTATAGTCCAAACTTAGGTAAAGCTAGATTAGATAAGTGATGAGTGACATGTATGCATCAGAAATAGGAAACATAATGATAAATAAGGAGATTATGGTCTAGTGAAGGAACACACACATATACAATACCTTCACTCTCTCCCACAGCAGTGGTAATAGCAAAGAAGAAACTAAGGGGAGATTTGCTGCCTAAACTTATCAGCAGGATTAAAATCAAAATGTGGATAGATATGATGGTGGGAAGGACACTTAACATGGCCCGGAAAAAAGTTCAAATCTTAGGCCTATGCATACTCAAAAAATGCCCTATTATATAATAAATCTAAGTTCATCAACCAAGGCAAGTATGTACTACCTCTTTGGTAATCACTGGATATTCACCATAAGCATAAATTATAATATTAGTAAACTCATAAATTGTGCTTCTTATCTCTCCCCCTAAGCGTACATGTTAGGATGCAGAGAAGAGTTCTCCAGAGTTCTGAATTCCACTCATCTAGTCACCAGCAATGCTCACAGAGGTTAAGACTGGCCTGACTGCAGAAATATTTAGGGAGCATAACTAAGTCAGTAATAAGAGCAGCCCTATTATCGTCCATATTGGCCTTAATATTTTTTTATTTTTTTTTTTTAATTTTTTTTTTTTTTTATTTTGTCACATTTATTTTTATTACATTTTTTTTTTAATTCATTTTTATTGTTAGACTTATTGGGGTGACATCTGTTAGCAAGGATTACATAGGTTTCAGGCATACAATTCCACAGTGCATTGTCAACTTGATGCATAATAAGTTCACCACCTAATGTGACCCCTCTTTCCATCCCCTTATATTTAGCTTCCCCCCCTCCTCTCCCACCCCCTCCCCTTT